>JUFY01022109.1:35127-74575 GCA_001855655.1 Leptopilina clavipes
AGGATGACAACGATGACGATGACGACGACGACGACGACGAGGGTGGCGGAAGTTGGAGAGTTGGGATAGGGAAAGAACACAGAGGAGACGATAGTTAGTGTCCGGTGGTGATTTGGTGGGGGGTCTTGTGGATCATTTTATTCTTATGAAAGTGGGGGTTGAATTGGCACGATAGTAGGGAGGAGAGGCGAAAGGCAGCCGCGGCGGGGATTTCGGGTCGACGGTGTGGAGGCTTCGGTCACTGACTCCAGAAACTACGACAGCAGCTTCTGTGCTTCATTCACGGACGCGCCACCTACTCTCCCCGGCCAACCGGGCGATACTATACCACTCCGGCTTTTTCCAACCGTTATCATGCTTCGTTACGATCTTGGCTCTCAATCCAGTCCCTTGTAGGTGTAGCAACAAGCAAACCTACTATCCAATCTGCCCACATTGCATTGTCGTATACATATATATACAACGTGGAGAAAAAAAAATTAAAAAAAAATCGAAACTCTTCAAACCCAAGGATCGATTCTTCCTCTCGAGTATAGTGGTGTCCTTGCACGATTCATTCCTTAACGCACTTGCGTTTAAACTTTTTTGATAAAACCAGATCTCGTTCTTGTTGATTTTATCAGGTCCCCCCTAGCTGAAACCAGTCTTGTGACGTTTTAGACTGCGAGAAACGAGTTTGCGGAATAAACAAATATTTTCTTAGATGTAGAGATTATTTTTCGGAATTTTGAATATCGTCCCTTTAAATTCTTTCTAGTGTCGATTTTTGATGCTTTTTATCGAAACTTCTTGTCATTTTTTTCATTTCATTAGAAAAACAGAACCTGGCTTGAACCTGTTGGCTAAAATAGGGCCAAAATTAGGAACCAAATGGTATTTTTGCGCACTTGGTTCGCTTTCTTGTTTCGTGAAATTTGAATTTCCCGCCATTAGTTCGGTAAATTGCCGCCTAGACGGCATGAAAATTCGCTCGTAAACAAGATGAGTTTGGTTGGTTTGGTTTCTATTGTCAGAGAATTAAATTAACCATCTGTCGGTCAATAATTCTTGAAAATTCACTTTCTTTATTAATTATTGAGAAATGGAAAATATCGCTTCAAACTCAAGTCACCGTTTTTAGGTGTTTAAATAACAAAAGATTATGAAAGATAATTTAACAAATCCGCAGCATGCGATAAGTGTCAATGTCCCTGTTTGCAGTTCTGATAACAGTTATATGTCGCCATTCTTCCATTTTTGACAGGTACTATTATGCATTCATCGTTGAATACCGTTGCTAATAATTTATTCCTATTAAAGGTGGAACTCTTGTCAGTACGAACTATATTTTGGCTTTATTTTGCCAAAAAATTCTTCAAAATATTTTGTTGTCAAAATCAGCATTGATTTCTTCAGTGATACAATGGAGAAAACATTTTAATAACTTTATCTCGTCTGTTAATAATTATTGTAGGTGTTATTATTTACACTGAGGTATTTCTTATTATTTTATCAAGAATTTTCTTCAAGGTCCTAACCGATTTTTTTTGGGATGAGTTTTAATTCTTTGAAATAACCCAACAGTGTAACTAAAATTGTATAGTAACCATCCTTTATTTCCTTCAGGTATTTGGACTTTTTCTCCTCTTTGAACCAAGTATATAGCTTGGCAAAAGCGAAGGTCGTTTTCAAAAGGTGAAGAGTGTTGGGAAAAATCGTTTTTCTTTTCTCAAACGAAAAAGACACGACACGACAGGTTTTAGTGTACTTTTTTTTTCTCACACACATTTGGCATGCGGCAACGTTGCAAGAGAACGATCGTTTTCTTGGCTGACAGTGTGTCTTTGCCTCTTTGGATGTGTACAATATACACTGAAAAAGACTCTCTCACGTCATATCTGACCGTAATCAACCCAAGGACTCATTGAAAAAGGGGGAGACCCTCTCACAACTTTGAGTTTAAATTTCTGTTTATGGAAAAAGACCAGACCTTTTTCTTTGGGTAAACAGTTGTTACATGATGAAAATAATAACAGAAGTTGACAATTTGTCAATATTGTTTTGTGTGTGAGTAAAAAGAATTTTTTTTTTTTATCAATTTGGCACGTTCCTCTCTTACGGATTTGAGCTTTGATTATATAGGAAAAGGAAAAGTGGCATGAGTGCTGTAAACTAGAGGAGGGGACGAGAGAGGAAACATACGTGAACACGCGGGCAAATCAGTCGCTTAAAGAGCGCAAGCGCATTGTCCCCGGGTAGTCCCCCCCACCAGATATGCTCGGCCGCGTGGCGTCCTGATCAATTTCCAACGTTGCCAGCTTTCATGACCTGGAGGACCTGGCCGGGAATGCCCCTCCTTGTTCAATTCCTCTCTCTCTCTCTCTCTTTTCCCCCACGTCCCTCCATTTATGCTCCACGATATTAGCACGTGGATGGGTTGCGCTTCTTTTAATTATTTTTCAAACCTTATCGACCTGTGGATTCACTAACCGTTCTCTTATTACATCCCTATCATCAAGAGACGTTATCCCTTTTTCTGCATGGCAACTGTGACAATAAAAAAAAAATGTTCCATCCTTGTTGCGCAGCATTTGTTACTATTTTCCAAAGCCATTTACATATATAGTAAATCGTTTCATTAATTGCGCTGACCACTTTTGGGTATATATAGTCCTGGGGTACATTGTAATTTGTAATCAACTAAAAGTGCCATCATTTGTAATTGCTATCGCTCAAAATTACCATACAGTGAAATAACTATTATCTAGAACTGTGGCATTGAGTAAAATTATTCAAAATTATCATTGATTGAAATTGTCATTGAGTGGAATGATTATTAATTGGAATTTGTCAGTATTTGGAAGAGTGTAACAGTTAAAATTTACATTTTCGTTTGGAAACATTCCGTGTAGAAAATATCTTGCCAGGATTGGGCCAATATTGACCCATGGCTAATATCTCCCAATACTCCAATTTAATCCAATGCCAAGACACGAATTTCAATACTAGAGGAATATTAGCCCAAGAATTATTTCAAATTCGTTTGCTTTCTTGTTTCATGAAATTTGAATTTCGCGCCATTACTTCTGTGAATTCCCGCCTAGATGGCATGAAAATTCGCTCGTAAATGAGATGAATTTGACGGGATATAAGAATCAGTCACTTATCAATATTCTATCAAGTTCAGTTTTAGTTGTAAATAATTATATTGTTAATTATAATCATAATCATAATAATAGTAATCAATATTATTATTAATATTATTTCTATTTATCACTCAGTGGTATTTTAATAAGAGTAAAAATTATTATTATTATTATTATTATTATTATTATTATTATTATTATTATTATTATTATTATTATTATTATTATTATATTATTATTATTATTATTATTATTACACTGAAAAAAAATTTATTTGATTCAAACACAAAAATTATTGATTTAATTTACAGTTTATTTGATTTTGGTACATATTTATTTGATAATAAACAAGTAGTTGGTTATTTGAATCAAATAAATTTTTTTTCAGTGTATTATTATTATTATTGATGAAATAAATTATTTTCTTGGTTGGAAATAATTTTTTTTTATGCGATTGAAGTGTCTTATTGCGCCAATAATGGTCCAATATTTAAATTCAAGGTTGGTTTCTACATACTCGCAGCCTTGGGCCAATATTGGCGATAAAAGTTGGTCCATTATTTAGCCAATCGTCAGCCTTGAATGTTCCTAAAGTTCTGAACGTTCAAATGAACGCGCGTATAATTTGTTCATTTCTTCTTTCAAGTTCGAATTTTATTATAATAAAATATTGCGTAACGTATATATCAAAAAAGTAATTTTTAAACTTTCTAAACTTTTAACTATATATACGTTTTATAATTTTTAATTTCCTTCCGTAATTTTTTTTTTAACATATATTTTCAATTTGCGGCAAAATATTTTCGTTCATTTGAACGGAAGTTTTCACTGGAATCATTTTCTATGTTATTAATCAAAGTTTTCAGTTGAAGTAAAGTTAATTTTCCCATTCCTCAAGCGTGTAAAATTATATATATACTATGTATAAATTATTGTACATGTCATATTCTTTATTTCACGACTGGAAACTTTTGTCGTAAAGGAAAAAAGAATCTAGCACACCTCGTGCTACAATGTAGAGAGATGATAAACTTGTTTCTTATCTGCATTAAAGGCATTGTCTTGAAGTGTTTTTTTTTCTTTTCTAAATTAGTCTTGAAAAGTTTGTCGGTAGGAAAAAGTATTTCAGATTCCTTAGAGAGTTTGCAAGTACCTCGTCAATTTCGCTATATGGTCTTTAAAATTGCTCAAAGTAAACTATATTTATAATATTTTTGCGCGAAAATTTAATGTTTAAAAAAGAAAAGTTATCTTTCTTTTTTTGTCATTAGCGAAACTAAATTAAAAATATCGGCGAAATGCTCTCAGTAATGATTAATAATTGTTATTGTGTATATATATACACTCATGAATAGAATTCTCTAATATGCACGTGGTATCTGACGTCACTCTCTCGCTGCAGATATACGTGACGATGTTCTATAAACACATTTTCAATTTATCACCGACAGATGGTAGCACGTGTTGATAAATCCCTAGTTTTGTAATTTTTTCCATTTTTGAAAATTGATTTTTTATAACATTTTCTTTTTTTTTTGCAGGTGTCAAATTAAAAAGGGATCGTACAGATGCAGATGACCTGTTCTGTGAAGAAAAAATGCTTATCATTGATGGTGAGTTTTTGAAAAATTCTGTTTTCTATTTTTTTCTCATATTTTTCATTTTTTCATTTTGCATTTTACAATCATTATTATTATATGATTAATTGACAGAAAATGAGTATATATTTGTTGTAAATGAAGAAACTTGAGTGCGGCATGAATGAAAACGAGAGAATGTCAATCAGACCTGATGCTATATAATGAAACGTGTACCGTCAAGCCTCGTGAGAGTTCAATATTTATTTATTGTCGCCTTTTTTTTCTAGACAAAGGAAACAACGTGTATAAGTGTGAAAACCGTGACGTGCACATATGCACCTTTCACAATCACAATAATGAGTCACGCATAGACTTCTTATAGAAGTTTTAGGAAAATATTTTTCGTGTTTCTTCCAAATGAATCAATTTCGACATATTGTATATACATAATTGTGATGACCGGAAGCGAGCGTGATGAAAGAAATATTATCTCCTCGACGAGTGAAAGAAATTACTTTTTTTGCCATTTCATTTTGTTAAATGAAAGAGAGAAGAAGAGAAAAAAAAGGTGTCGAACAAGCTGACTGAAAGGAAAACATTGTCGCTGAATTTTTTTCTTCACTCGTATATACAGTTTGAGCAAATAAGCCGTTTATTTTCGACTATCGACCTTCTTACGTAATAGACAACCAACTAGAACCAGGCGAGTGACGACGGTGGACTTTGGTGGCGTTATTTTTACGCGGCATCCACACATGATAATTATAAACGAGCGGCCTTCTTCAATCTCTCTCTCTCTCTCTCTCTCTCTCGGCTACAATGTTGCTACAATGTACCCACACGCATCCTGTATCGTAAACGTTAATTGTAACCATACAGGGAAAAAAACACGAAGCTTTTGAATGAAAAACATGGGCGGAAACAATCTCGAGAAAAGAAGAAAGATGCAAAAAAAAAACTTGGGACAATGGACGACAAAGGTGCGTCATATACGTTATACTCGGTTGACTTTCTTCTCCCCCTCATCGAAGAACCCAGTAGAGAGTGCTCTAGTTTCGGTTCATGAAGAGATTAACATCGAAACATTCGAGTTTTTCTTTTTTATTGGATATGTAGTAGCTTGTGTTCGACTTACGTCAAACTTCATTTACTTTCCTCGAGAATCCTCTCCGATGGGAAAATATCATCATCATTATCATTCCACACGAAACCTTTCCAAGAATATCTATATATATTCATTCAAAGTAAATTCAACTTTGTTTTGAAAGTTAATTAGATTTGACGATCTCTTCAAAATTGCATAAAATCATTATTTTACTGCTCCGAGTTATATAGTAACTTCTTCAATATATACATTCCAATTGGAGTAAATTTGATTGTACGATTCAAAATTTAATGTTTATATCGCATAAAATTTGCCATTTTGACGCATATTTTATTGCATACTGTATAATTTTATTGCTGAATTTTCTGCTCTCTTAATTTTAATTACAGTGAAATTTTCTACGTGTTTTTAAAATTTTTTGTTTGCGATTTTTCTTAAATTGCTTTTATTTTTGCTTTCTGCCGAACTATCATTTGGGGAAAATTTTCGTTATTTGGATATATTAACCAAATTTTTGACACCTTCTTTGTTGACTGCGGTAAAACTAGTACTTAACAGTAATTATTGTTAATTGTTTGCGACAATATTTATAATCGATCTTTAGTTTCGCACAATATGTTTTTATGCACAATCATAAACAATTAACTGTAATATTTAATAGTTTTGTCGTATAGTTACAAAACGATAAAACATTACAATCGATGGTTTTAAAGTACATGAAACATATTAAACATTAAATATTCCTAGCGACATAAAATATTAAAACACGACATTAAATTAGTTATCACATGTCTCTGGAATTACATTAAATTTGCTCGCATAAAATATGTCAATGGCATTAATCATTTTCAAGAAGATAATTCACTTCAAGAACTATATTAATTCCGCACACATAATTCGCTGATGTAAAGACAGTTCCTAAGTTTCCTGGAGTCGTTTATAAACTTTCGACACACATGCATTTAATTCCTCTCTTTTTTTTGGGAGGGGGAGGGATAAGATTCGAGAAATTCTGGTTTTTTTTCTATGGAAATATTGATGATTGAAATAATGTGGAATTTTTGCATGTAATTAATTAGATTATATACAGTTGATATATGATACTGTAAAGGACATATTAGAGTGCCAGTGTGTGTAATATATATATAGAGGAACGAAGATAGAAAACTGTGCGCACAGCTGGAAGTGGTTTTAGCGTCACGTGAGGGTGGAATGAAGTGTAAGAGTGGGAGGGAAGGGAGAAAGAGTCCGATGGCGCAGAATTAGGAGAGGGAGATCGCGAGAATGGAAAGGGTTACTCTCACGCGTAGGTAGGGATAAGAGCGTCATCCCCAGGTTGGAAGAGGTGGAAACACCAGATTTTAGACTTCAGTCGACATTCGCGACTCACGCTGTCACGAATTCGCTTCATTTTTTCAACTCTTTTTTTTTCTGAAAAATATTTCTGAAAGAAAAAAAATGTTTTTCACTTTTTTGATTATTGGAACATAGTCTAGTATTTTTTTTCCTCTTCCCCGGGGTGAGATTAGTCAATAATTTTTTTTTTTTTTTTTTTGGCAAAAAAAGGGAAATTTTACCGGTTTTGATTAGAAAAAAACAGATGTTTTGTTTTTCTTGAGTGAACGACTGATAGGCTCCAAAGGTCGCTCGATAAACGAAGATAGAACAAATGTGGCGCACTGCGCGTGTGTGCCTTTGGAGGGAAAGGAATTGGGTACCTGATAAAAGTGAAGTGCAAGGTACCTGTCGATTAGACAAGGTCAGATCGTCATTGATGATATGATTTGGAAAATTATTTCCGCTACTGTTAAAGACGAGGAGATTTTTTTTGTCTAAGATGCAACCACGGATGGAAAGACGATATCATTTGTGCGAATCTATCAAGGCCCATCAGTGCCGAAAATAGATGTGTTTCTATCGTTGAAGAAGAGAAAACGAGAAAAAGAGAGAGAGAGAGAGAGATCATTCTGGAGCGGTTGTGGATTTCTAGCACGTGATTGAATCGGGATACTTACGGCATACATCGATCGTATTTCAGCTGACTATGAGAAGTGGTGGGGTGGTTAGTTGAGTGGTAGTTGAGGCTTTGGAGAGATAAGAGAGAAAAGTCGAAGAAGGAAAGATTTGGGCGCGGGTGGCGTGAGTGTGTGTTAAACGTCGTATATACTCTCTTGTGGAGTTACTTTTGTGGACCTTGAAAGATGGGCGTACTCCTAATGGCGGAAGGCATCCACCCTCGCATGGAATTGAACCCGGTTAAATTGTCTCCAAGCGCTCATGTGACCGGTGTAAGCAATAGCAGCAACAACATCATCATTGATGTTAACGATACGTCCACGCCGATTACGTCGCGAGTTTCACAGATGATTGAAATCAACGCCGATGGAAAAGATGAACCGGCACGCTGGATGCCGCCACCACCAAAGAAAAAGTGGATCCGGCATTACCTGCTTGGTGAGAGAGAAAGAAAGAGAGAGAGAGAGAGAGACGTGGCCAAAGTCCCAGTGTCAAGATATGATAATAATTCTCATTTGTTATTTCGATTTTTCATCATTCCGCAACAAACTCAAGAAACGTTTTGTTTCTCTTCTTTTTTGAATTCATCAGGGAATTTTTAGTTTAGCAGGAAACTATTTCAATATTCTTTAACATACGGAAATTTTTTTTTTGTATCGTTAATAACGAACTAAAATATTTTTGAATAGTTTCTTAAATTATTTAGTCATTTTAATTGTCACATATTCGTTTTTTTTTATTCACAATGTTATTTTTTGAATTGACGAAAGTCAAAAATCGAATTCTTTTGTCGAATATTAATGATTGAATATTAATTATTATTTTTAATATTAAAGCGAATATTGCGCCGGAGAATTTTTATTTGGTAGAATTTTTACTTCCTTGAAATTGTTTCTAAGCGATTCTCTAATTCTTCTTGGGTTTTTATTTAACTCTCAGTTTATTCTAATTTTCATTTAGGAGAAATTCCACTTGGCCGAATTTTCAAATAGGAGAATTTTCACTCTGAATTTCTATTTTTTCTAAATAGAGTTTGAATTTAATCAGTGAAAAATAAATCGAAATTTTTATTTAGCAGAATTTCCACTTGGCTGAATATTCAAATAGCAGAATTTCCGCTTCAGAATTTCTATTTCTGTAAATAGAATTTGAATTTAATCAGTGAAAAATAAATCCAAATTTTTATTTAGCAGAATTTCTATTTTTTTTAAATAGAATTTGAGTCTAATTAGTCGAAAAAAATAAATCAAGTTTTTATTTAGCAGAATTTCCACTCGGGCAAATATTCAAATAGCAGAAATTTCACCAACTTTAACACGAATTTTTATGCAAAAGTAAAAAAAATCCCAATTTTTGAAATAATTAATAATGGAATACGTCCCTGGTGTTTTGAACAACTTCGTCAGCAATATAACATTATAATATGTTCCTGGTATCACGTGTGCGCAGACTTGTTTCCTTATCCACAAAAGATCTTCGACCCTTTCATAATAATTATTATACATATATATCCGTCTGCAAAAATGCTTACGAGAAAAGTCTGCAATTAGGAAATATTTTCTAAAAAGAAAATTATTATCTCCAATATCGATTCCATTTATAAACAATTGTGTTCTATTTTTAGATTCCATTTATCGCTCTCGTATATTTCGCTCTCGTTTAATAAAATCATATATAATTTTTTGTGATGTAATTTTCGGTGGTTTAGTGTCGATAAACAAGAGGCGAAGTCAGTTTAATTTTAACATTATATTTCTCTTGGCGACTGACCAAGATCATTCCATGAGTCTCTCTTTCTAAACTCGCGCTTTAGATTTTTGGAGTTCGTTGTCCAGTTTGTGTTTGCAAAAAAAAAGAAAACTAAATTACGATGATAAAAAATTAAGTTTAGTAAAAAAAAATTAAAAAATTGTAATATTTTAATGAGATAAATGAAAAAATTCTGAAATTCGAGAGGATAATACCGAAACGCGCATGAATCTTACTTTCTGGTACCTTTCACATACGTTTATATACCCCCACGCTTTACTTTTGCTTGATACCACAATTTATGGTTTGTCCCTAATCATAAATCGTCTTTTCCTTTTATACAAAGTTGCCTAACCTACCGCATTTTTACCTGGATGATATAAATAGATTCATCAATACGATTAAAAAAAATTCGTGAACAAGAAAAAAAAAATGACGAACGAAAAAAAATAATTCCTGCTCGCTATTCGAGCGACAGGTAAAAGATTATGCGTCAGCAGTCTCGGTAATTTTGGAGGCCAAAATTTGAGAGCGGAGGTCGTTATTTTTAGGTCAGGGATTCTTGTCTCATGTGAGACAAGACAATTTTCTATGTTTTATCTCATAAGACGCAGAGATGTCATCAAAAATTATTCTAATTGCTTCGATTTTTTAATTTTAGAATTTTTTCCAATAAAAAATATTTTTTTTTTGTTTACGAAATTATATAGTTTATTGTTGCTTCTAAATTATATACGTATTTGACCCCCCCCCTCCCTTCTCCCTGTTTCTTCTGTGACGTAATATGTGAATGATCCCTGTACCATTAAAATATATTCATGAATCTCTTCCATTTGTTGTGAATTCTAATGTTTAATGCATATTATGATTAACAAGTTACAATATTTATGTTTGATCAACGTCAAAAGATAACACATGTGGAAATGAGATCAGCCTTTTGAAAGCTGAAGAGTTTTTTTTGTTCGTTTTTTTACTGGCCACCATGTCGTCTGTACATTTAGTCACGTACCTCAATTTGCACATCGTTGAGGCATTATTACAATTTGTTATCGTGAGAGAGTGTATAAGAGCCAAATAGTATCTATACAAAGAGAGAGTAAGTTTTTGATACGCGGATAAATCGAAGACTGCGACGTTGTATATTATTTCCGAAAAATTTATTCTCGTTGTTTATTTATACTTCTTCTTCTTGAAATATTTGTCCTGAAATTTCTTTCATCTTTTTTACCTCTCGAAAATAGTAAATTTTTAGGAAGAAATTTAGTTGCGTAAATTTTTTTTTAAGTTGTAAAAATTATCTTTATATTTTTCTAAATGTTGGAAGTAGAAAATTAATTAGGAATTTATTTTAATTAACTTTGGTGATGCATCATTTAGCCGAATTTCTATTTTATTGAATTATTTGCAGAATAGGGGAATTTTTATTTAACTAAATTGACGATTTTTTAGTTCACTGACGATTTTTATTTGAGAAAATTTTATTTAATGTAAAAATTTTCTTTGACGGAATTTTTATTTTAGAAAATTTTTACTAATAAAATTTTTGTGTGGCGGAATTTTTATTTGAATGAATTTTTAATAATAAAATTTTTCTGTGACGGAATTTTTATTTGAGAAAATTTTTACTAATAAAATTTTTCTGTGACGGAATTTTATATTTGAGAAAATTTTTACTAATAAAATTTTTGTGTGGCAGAATTTGAACCAATTCAAAAAAATTGGATATAATAGAAGAGAATTTTCCACCTTGAGTTTTAATAGTTTAGAAAAATCATGATGTGAGGAGAATGACTTTGTTGAATCAGTCTCTCTCTGGGTGTAAATTCTAAAAGTACAAGTATGTGTGTGTGTATGTCGCGAAAGTGAATTGGTTTTTCGCATGGGGTGGAGCGAGTAACGATTTTCATTCTCTCTGTGCTTTTTCTTTTTTTTATTTTTTATTTTCTCTCGCCCCTTTGCTCCGGTTGACCGCCCCTTTGAGTTGGAAATAGACTTAGGAAGCATCATCGGGAGCTATGCAACACTGAAAGCCGAAGGGGTTTGCCAAGACTTGGTGCATGAATGAGTTAGCTGCAGGCCGCGTACATCGCGCACGTGCTGCGTTAATTTATAGCGACTCGCGACATACGCGAAGTGTTCGCAAGTAAAACTTTGCGAGACACTCCTCGCTCTTTAAACGATTTTTCAAACGAATTACTATACTTTTTGAATAGCAAGAGAGAAACATCGACTTTGTTCTGTAAATTGTCCCTCTCTACATTTAGTATATATATAGAAAATATATTTACTGGAAAAAATTCCAATATTTACGATCTGTTAACAAAATTACCAAGAATCTATTTTTCTATCAAGTCATTACGGAAACAATTTTTTATTTCCATTTTCTTTGATTATTTCACAAAAAGGAAAATTTTATCCTTCATGTTGAGACGAACTCTACTTTTTTTTAATTGTCACACAAATTCCTGACTGCGTTGAATCGTGTAGACGCTAATCTTAGGAGAAGAAGAAGAAGGTTCCGGCCATTCAAGTTTGGTCTATAGAGAGTAGAATGAACGACTTCTCCTCCCTTTCGCATGGGGGGAAATCGCGAAACGTCTGCATTGCGTTCTGCATTTTGCCGCGACTAGTCTATTCTTTATAATGAGAATTCTCTTAAATCGTTAGCAGTATTTTTTTTCTCCCGAGGGGATTAAGATTAAAAAAAAAATTATCAACGTTTTTTTCAGTTTGGAAGTAACGTTTTTGTAATTTTGTTTTGTTTCCTTCTTTTGCAGAAGAAGAGCCGCTGGAAAACGGCAGAACCAATGGAAATCATTCAACGGGTTTACGTGGAAGTCCTGTGATCTCAAATTCCCGTGTGACACCACCCTCGGCTAATTCCGGCCACTTAACTGCCTTGCACTCCTCACATCATCAGTCTCATCACCATCATCAACAGAATAATCATGACAGCATGTCCAATCACATGGACAATCACAATTCAAATCATACACATCAAGCGAGCACTCTTTATGTGGACATTGAAACGAGCCACGATAGTAAGAAAAGTCGAAATGGGTGAGTTTCGATGAGGAATTTCTTTTTTCTTCAATTTCCAAATTTTCAAGTGGAGAATGAGAGAAAATTCGAGAATTCATGAATTTGTATTCGTTTGTTTCGAATTTTGGTAAATTGAGTTTTAGTTATTTTATTTATATAATTTATGAAAATTAGGGGAAAAAATTATACTGAATTTATCTAGATGACAATTTCTATTTTGGCGATTTTTTATTCGTCTTGAATTTCTATTTAGCAGAATTCTCATTTATCAGATTTTCTATTTCACGGAATTTTTTGTTTAATTGAGTTTTCAATGAACGGAATTTTTATTTAGCCGAATTTGCACTCAGTCGATTTTTTACCTAGACGAATTTTTATTTAGACCAATTTTCACTCAACCGAATTTTTACTCAGTCGAATTTTCACTTAGACGAATTTTTATTCAACCGAATTTTTGCTTAGACGAATTTTTATTTAACCGAATTTTCAAGTAGAAATCATAAAATTTGAAAATTTGATTAAGCAGAAATTCTGCTAAGTAAAAAATTAGCTAATTAGAAATTCCGATAATTAAAAATTCGGCTAGATAGAAATTCCGTTAATTAAAAATTCGGCTATATAGAAATCCTGTTAATTAAAAATTCGGCAAAGTGGGAAATTATAAATTCTGTTAAATAAAAATTCTGTGAATTGAAAACGACATTTTTAGCAAAAAAAAAAAAAAAAAATTCGTAAATCCCGGAAAATTCATAATATATTTCGTTGTATATTTTTTGCACAGTGCGAAATTACTAAAGATATATAAATATATATAAATTCTTGAAGGGGAAATGGACTAAAATAGCACACTTTCGAATGAATTCTAAACTTTTTTTCTTTTCTTTTTTTTTCTTTTATCGTTTTAACGTTTTCATAGCAAAGTACCTACCGCGAGTTCTTTAGTTTCTTGAAACATTTGCATACATTGCGTTTCATAAAAGTTTTGTAACGATGTAAGTTTCAAGATGCAGACAAACCACAATTTAAACTTTTCGACGATAGTCAAATGTCCTTACTTGGAAGTTTCAAGTTTCATATTAAATAAAGATTTCTGAATTTTTGGCAAGTCGAATATTTACTCGTGTTGTCGTTTGATGCGCATTGATAAAAACAAAAAAAAAAATGATACGTGAGGTTAATTTTATAACCTTTTTTCTTATTATTACTTTTAAGAATTTTTTTTTTTTTTTTTGAAAACTGAAATCTAATGTGTAAAATCTTTTTTGCAGACCGTGCGTGATTCGTTCAGGCACAAGAGAGGTGCACAATAAATTGGAGAAAAATAGAAGAGCACATCTTAAAGAATGTTTCGAAATGTTAAAGAAGCAACTTCCTTCACAAGATGAAAAAAAGTCATCGAACCTTTCCATTCTACACGCTGCGATCAGACACATACAGGTATGCAATCACTTTTTTAAAACATTTTAAACGTTCCGCTGTTTTTTTCTTTTTTTTTTAATTTGTGAGTAAAAAATATATTAGAAATTCCATAGAGAAGAATTTTTTTCCTGTCAGAATCATTTTGCATCAGGATTAAAAATTTTTTTCATGTACAAACCGTGAAACATTACGCAACTTTTCCAATAAAGTATATATATATATTTTCATTATTAAATTAAGAAAATTGCAATAGCGACCTAATTCGCGTTAAATAATGTATATTTATTCCAGATGGAATAAAAAGATTATATAGAAAATAAATTGAAAACAGAGATGTTGCGTGAGAAAAGTATTGAAGAGACTACGATAATTTGTATATATAATGATTAGAAAGGCTTATTAAAAAGGTTCTTGACTTGTAAAATTTATTGTATATTTAGATCACACGTTTTATGTAATACGAATCACTGCCTCTATATAATCATAAGTCTATACTTTCAATACAAGCAAAATTGCTTTAATATTGACCTTTCACCTTTAAGAACCAGTAATTACTTTTTATTTTTTCTCTCGCAATTTTAAATTCTTTTCAGAAGCATTTTCCTTATATTAAAACTTTTATAACAATGCCAGGAGATTGGCGTGTATAAAAGTTTTTTCCATCCAGACATAAACTGAGGGGCTTAACTTTTTCCTTTTTTATACAACATGCAAGTTTGAACGGTACTTTAACTTACTTGACTTTGTCTATTATCTATTTATCTAAAATCTTGCGCTTTGTTTTTAAAATTAAAACACTTGGGTCGCATAATGAGTCTTGATATTAATTCGATTCTTAATTAGTTACTTAACTGGATTATTCTACTTTCTGTTACTTGACTAGATTTATTAATTACTCTGTTAGTTAATAAAATTAGTTAATTGCCTAATTGGTTAGTAAATTGGTTAATTATTAATTAATAATTAATAATTAAATAATTAGAGAATTTTAAATTACACGTTAAATTTGAGACGTTAATTTTAAAATTGATAATTTTGAGAAAAATGGGATTGATAAATGCAAATATAGTAACGAAACTTTTCAACTCATTTACTTTTAGTTATTATTCGTGAATTTTAATTGTGTTCATTGTATCGATTTTTTTCTACTGTTTTAATTTTAATAATTGGATGAAATATGAACAGTTGAAGATAATTTTAATAAATTACATTATCTTCGTATTTATCAGGCACGAATTTAAGAATTTTTTTTATTCGCAAAATAGTCGCATTTTGATTTAAGTAATAAAATTTAATTTTTAAAAATAGAAATTATTTCAAAAAATTTGTTTTATTTTAAAACTATTACTTTCTTTAATATCAATTCGTGAATGGATAATAATTAAAAATTACATCACGGATCAGATTATAAATTATAAAAAGTAATCAAATTCAAAATTACGTCTCGAATTAAATTAAATAAAAATAAATTAGAATGAATTAAACAGAAATAAATTAAATACTGAATTAAATTGAATTAGATATTAATTGAATTAAACAGAAAATGAATAAATTGAAGAGGGGGAAAAGTTATTCCGCAACTGAAATTCAATTCGATGATAAAATACATATATTCGTAATCGTGTGATATCATTCATAATAATTTATTGTAAGTGAGAAGCGTCAAGTAGAATTTCTTTTTTAAGAGGAAAAAAACAATGAGAAATCTGTTTACGTGTGCTTAGAGACAGTGTCTGAACGGGCACTGCCTTTTACTACTGAGCAGAATATCCATTCTCATCGCGTTTACATAAAAGATTGTGTGTGTGTGTGTTTGCGCGTGAACATCAAGTCCGCAGACGCGCCCCGCGAAGGTCGTCTACTCCTTTCCCTCTTCACCCTTTCAATTCCCATCATCCCCTCTCAGTCGCTTATCTCGCCTGCTTTTCCCTCTCTACCGTACAACCATTTTTCCCAATAAAACGCACATGCTGTCTCTCGATGGCCATCCTTATTCTTCCCTCTCTCTCTCTCCGATTTCTTCATTTTTAAATATAAATCGAAATTTTTTGTACAATTTAATTTTACAATGTATGAAAATTTTTTCTTTACTTAAAAATTAATTTATTTAGAATTAATTATGGAATTATAGAATTAATTTTAGAATTAATTATAGAAATAAATGGAAATATTAAGAGGAGATTTCTTTTTTCAGGGGGAAATGGGATAAATTTTGCTCGCGCAGATTTCTTTCTTCCTAGACAAGTTTGCGTTTATGCGAATACATATAACGAACGAGCCAGAGCCACGTGATTGTGCGGCCATCGTCATCGCTCTGCGTGGCACGTATATATGAAAGTTTATCGATGTATGAGCCACTTTACACGCTCTCAACACGCCTGGCTCTTTGAGACCCATTTCTTTACCTCTCCGCGATGTGCAATTTCTATAATGTTTGAAAACGTCGATTCTCGAAAATATTTTTCTATTTTGATATATTTTTTTTTCCTTTAAACAAGATAATTTGTATAAAACTATTTTAAAACATATGTAGAAATTACTCATCGTTAGTAATCTTAAACAAATATGCGCAAAACGGCTTAAATATTTATGTAACTTTGTTTAACGTAACGGATTAACTCTTGTCTCGTTATTCAAGCAAAGTTTCTCTTTCAAACAATTATTATGCCACCACTCGAGTTTTATGTAGGTATAAATATGACAAACGGGAAAAAGTTTTTTTTTCTAAGTACAACGGCGATAAAATTCTTTTTTTTTTTTATTTCCAAGGAGGAAAAATTTTTCTTAGAAATAAAAATATATAGTCTAAATAATCAGAGATCTATGTTTGCGTGTCACTTTTGTCTCGCGTTAATCTAGCGAAAAAAAAACTGTCTGGAGTTCTCGATTCCGTGTTACTTTTTAAACGGAACTTACACTTGTGTCACGAATCGTATAACTTGGTTTATACTTCCACTATATATAGAGTAAAACCGGTTCAATTCACGCGATGTCAATTATTAAATTCCCGTTTCATCCGTTATTAGAACGTGTAAACAATATTTTTCAGATGAATTTGAAAATTTTTCTGTTTTTTGGGAAAAAAAATTGCACAAATACGAGTGAAAGAAAAATAGAAAAGTATTTTTTAAATCGTATGTTTCTCCATTAAGTTTATCAATTATCTGCGTGATTATATGTTAATTCCATAATAGAACTGGTTGCCTGTCAACATATATAGTTTTCATGTGCGGCAACGAAAGTTGTTTTCACAAAGAGCTACTGAATTTCTTCCCTTCCAAAGAATTATATTGGAATTTATGTTCTTCATCGAGATTTATAGTCCCATTATAATTACAATATTTTGTCGGCAAATATAAATATATAGTATATACGGAAAACTTCGAAGCGTTCTTCTTTGACTTTATTTATTTTTTTTTGACAAATTTGCCCTCAGGTGGTTGTGTGGGCGAATTCTAGATCATCTGTATCAAATTACATACTAGCGTTTAAAGCGAGCTAAAAATGTTAACACTGAGCATGTGATGTTGAAATCCCACCACCATTCCCACGTTATTTATAATCTCCGCAATGAAAATAAAAAGAAATTAATTTTAAAGTGAGAAAAATAATTTTTTTGCAAAAAAAAAAGGAGAAAAAAATTGTTAAAATTTTTGAAAAATTTGCGATTTGTTTCTTCATAATGGGGAATAAAAAATATGAGTTACGTAAAGAAATGAGATGAAGAAAGAATATTAACGGATAAAAAAATATTGCAAATGAAAAAGCGATTAGTATGGAAAACAGGCACGTGCAAGTGGCGAAGGTTGTTGAGTCTCGATTTAACGAATATAAAAAAAAAACCTTCAAGGCTCGTTACCAGACAGCTTCCTCTAGAGCTACATTTTTACCCGCAAAAGACCACGTGTTCAGTGGAGTTGCGCGCCTGCGTTTTAAAGACCCAGCGACCTTCCCCCTTTTATCTCGCTCGCTCTCTCTCTCTCCTCTTTCTCTCGTCCCACCACTTGCATCGCGAAACCCCTCTAACGTGCAAACTGCACCACGTGCTATAAGGTCTTCCTTTACCTCGTGCCAGCATGCCTTATTGCCACGTGTGCTTAATGTAAAGCCGAGAGAGAAAGAGAGAGAGAGAGAATTTTATATAAAAAAAAATTAGAGAAAGTTTCATTTTACACCCATTTTCTTAAATATAAAATTTTCTCTTTTCTCGTAAAAATTTCAAATTTCAATCTCAATTTTTTATTTGAATTTTCTTCTTAAGAGCGAGATCAATTTAGATTTTAATTATTTGGAATTTTTTTGTAATTTTCCTTCTTTTTTCGTGTCATCAAATTATGTCATTGAAAAGAAAGAATGAAATCGCAAAAATTATTTCTAAAAGCCAGTTTCAAATTTCACAAAATTTGACATTTTTTTCAACCTGAATTCTCTTTCAGTTTTTAATTTTCTCCTCTATGATAATCTCTATCCAGAATCGATTAATTAAAATGTATCAATTAATTAATGCGTAATAATTATCGTAATTGTAAATTATTTGAGGAAAATTTTAAGTAATATTTTGTAACATTTTGTAATATTTTGTAATAAATAGAGAAAAATTGCTAACCACTTTCTTTATTTTTCAGGCTTTAAAAAAAAAGGAAAAAGATTACGAGCACGAGATGGAAAAATTGGCCAGAGAGAAAATAGCATCTCAACAAAGGCTGGTGGCTTTGAAAAAGGATCTTGCAGCTACATGGGATCACATCGATTTCAGCACCTTATTACCAGAACAAAATTCTGCAATGGACACTGTTGTTTCTAAAAACGGTACGTTTGGAAAAAAAATATGTTTTTAAATTTTGGCGACAAGAATATTTGCCTTTATCATTTAATGAAAGTTTTAATCAATTTTTCGGGATTTTTATAGATTTATAATTCTTTGGAAAAATTGACTTTTGTTTTCTAAAGACAACAATTTTGGTTATTTTTTTGCAGTTTCTGAAAGTATGGACGTGGACGTGACTGGTCTCGCTCGAGGCGGAACGAGGTACAGTAGTACTAGCAGTTTGAGTAGTGCAGCAACTGCCAGCTCACCCCAAACACTTCAAACGACGAGCTCAACTTCCAACATTCATAATCAAGTAGCCACTGCTGCGGTCGTGTGTCAGACACAAGGTCTAAACCTTGCTCAAGGTTCCAGAGAAAGTCCACCGGCCAGTTCTAGCCCTGGAGCATCCACGCCTAATATCCCTACCACTATTCAGGTATTCTTCAGTTTTTCCCTCCATTTTTTCCTTCATTAAACGTTTAAAATGCTTAAACGTTGGTATTTCGAATAATTATTTCAATTTTCAACTTAATTGTTTTTTTTCCAAAAACGTTCAAAAGCAGGGATCACAGGTTGTCATCAATTTACCTTTTTTCATCTATTTAAAAATTTTGTCACCTAATGCATCCTATTTTGAGAATTTTTTACCTTTTACACCTTTTTTCATGATTTTTGATTAATGTTTGAATGTAATATATTTCAAATGAATCTTAATTTAAATTTCAACCAAAGGCGGATTTTTTTGTCAGCTCTTTTTGGAAAATAATTCACCGTTTCATCTATTTTAAAGAAAAAAGGTACTGTGATCCCTGGGGAAAATTATAATTAAATCGATGCATCATATACCAAAGTCATGATGACGCATTGTTGCGATTGTGAAACAAATTGGTGCCAGAAAAAAAGAACATATGCAGAGCAGTTTACAGTAACAATCTTTAAATTGCTTTGAATATGTCCAACAGTTTGTGCAATAAATAAATTTTTTTGAGAAAAAAATCCTTTAGTAGGATAAAATTGAAATATTGTTTTCTAACAGTAGGGAAATTTTGTTTTTCTTTTGTAGGAGAAAGTGAATACTTCGCCGACAATAGTTCATCAGCATTCGCCACAACAGCAACAAGTACCAGTACCATCTCTGCCTCAGCAACAACAAGCACCCCAACAGTTGCATTTACCAATTAGTGCGCAAATGTTAAGTACCAGCCAGGGACTGGCGACAATTGTGCCTACACTACAGCACTTAGGCTCAAATTTGAGAGTAATACCGGGTGACACGAGGCAACTTTTGGTCACACACACCACTGGGAGTAATGAGTCGCGACCCCTTATTGCCGTTCAGTCCAATGCTGGTAATGAACCAAGGCCTATGGCTTTGGTCGTTCACTCGTCCACAGCGAACGACAACAGAGGCAATAATGAGTCTCGGCCGCTTATTGCCGTGCAGCAATCCAATTCTGGAAGTGAGCCAAGACCGGTGGCTTTGGTCGTTCACTCGTCCACGACAAACGACAACAGAGTGACGTTTATGCATTCTAATTTGTCCAACAACGACAGGCCGTTGGCCCTTGCTGTTCAGTCATCATCAAATGACGTGAGGCCCGTCACGTTTGTTCATTCGGGTAATGAAACTAGACCTCTGGTTCTTGCTACACATTCTCCAGCACTTAGCGCATCCAGTAAGATTTATTTCTATTTTCATAAATGATTTTTATTTTTACTTTTCGCAATTGGAAAATTGAATATATTTAGCCGGAGAAATCAAATCGCATCATATACCAAAGTCATGACGCATTTTTGCGATTGTGAAACAATTTGGTGCCAGAGAAAAAAGAACATATGCAGAGCGGCTTACTGTTTTCAATTTCTGTGAATCGCTTTGAATATGTCCAACAGAGTTTGTTAGAAAATTTGTCCTTTTTTAATTTTAAATTCATTCATTTGGCAATTGAATGCAAAATTTATAATGTCGAATTTATATTTAATTGAATTAATTATGTGTATATTTATTTTCGACTAAAACTGAATTTTTACCAAGAAAAAGCGAAAAGATGTAAAATATTTATGTCTGACTAAAATTGACTTTTACTACTGATAAAAAGAGAAAATAAGAAAAATATCCATGTCTGACTAAAACGAACTTTTACTACTGATACTAGAGTTTGGAGTTTTTTCTCATAATTGTATAATAAATAAAATATCCATGTCTGACTAAAACGAACTTTTACTACTGATACGAGAGTTTGAAATTTTTTCTTATAAATTGTTTCTTATAATTGTTTCAGCTGCTCAGACAAGGTTAAGGACAGGCGACGCTCAAACGACACATAAAATGGTTGGTGGAGTGACACTAGTGGGTAGCAATGGATCCGAGCTTACAAGATTGCCTGGAGGAGCAGAACTGAATATTCTTCCAGCAAATGGTGTGTTCCGTTCCCTCAAGGCTCATCAACCCCTCGCTATACAAGGAGGTGACTAAATATACGCTATTTGGCGTGTTCTAATTCACCGCCTTGCCGCCCTAACAAATTTTTTTCTTTTACAAACAATTTTATAACAACATTAAAATCTGCTACACAAAAAATAATTTGTAAGCATGAAACAATTTTTTTCTTTTTTAAATTTACAAGAACATTTTTTTCTTTTTTTAAAAAAAAGTAATATTCAATTAGAATACATTCTAACGACTCTTTTAACTCACATTTTATTTTTTTATCAAACGTTTTACGTTTTTATTATTTTGTTTGTGAAATTTAGTTTTTTTTCTGGCACCTTGTGCAAATTTCAAGTCCAAACTTTTATTTTATAGTGAAAAATGGATGTTGGGGCAAAAAATTCATATCCAGAGCGATTTATTGTTATATCATTGAACAAGTCGTTTTGAATATGTCAGACCCAAATTCATAACTTTTTGTAAAATTCACCTTAAAGACGCGCGGAAAAAAAGAAACATACACTCGTTCTCAAGTTTTTAGAGAGAAACACTCGATAGTAAATATGAGTATTTTTTTTTTTTTTTTTTTTATCAATTCTACTTATGGAATATATTTCTTCCTATCTTGAGAACAAGTGTTTGAATAAAGTTTTATGGTAGTCAATTAACTTAATAGTGGGTTACTTAAAATCGGCGATTCTTTAAATTGTAACAAAGCTGATGTAAAACGTAAAGAAAAGAAAACAACACAATTGTAAATAATAGTCTTGTAAGTACTCTTAACAAAAAAAAAACGATGTATATTTAATATTTGCCGGGCTGTATCGTGCCTGGTATAATAAAATTATTTATTGACGAAAACAAGATATTATTTAGTTATCCACAAATATTGGCTTTTAAAATAAGTAACTAATCTTTAAGAAAGCATAAAGCACATTATCACGTCACTAGCAAATTCTCAGTATATTAACATACAAAGACAATTCTCTTATCAGAAAATCTCTTCTAGAATTTATTTTAAAAAAATTATTTTCTGAGAATTTTCCCTGTCACGTCAAAATGAATGCAGTTAAAGTGAATTTTACATATATATAGAAATTAAAGTTTGGAAAAATTAATTTTTATCCACTGAATCAATTTCAAATCATAATCGTCTGGATATTATTTTTTCTTTTAAATTTATAATCGAAGATTCATTTAGAGAAAAAATGAATGTTAACCTCGATTTAGTAAATTTTCAAACTAATTTCAAACTAATTTCAAAAAAAATCTTTGATTAGAAAAAATGAATGTTTATCTCGATTCAAGCTAATTTTAATTGTTTTCACTCTTCCTAAAAATTTTTGTCGGGAAAATGAGAAAAATAGGATGAATTTGCAAATTTAAGGGAAAAATATCTCTCAGTTCAGACAATTATCTTTTTGGAATGATTAATGGAAATTTGTTGTATTGATGATTTATGACGTTCGATAATTAATTTGATCGCAGGATTGGCCTTGAGTCATGCGGGAGTATCACTTCAATCAGCCACGGGGAAGGGGAATTCAGCAGTGGTGCAAAACACTCCGTCCACAGAGGGTATTGCTCACATCGTTGGCCAGCATACGCCTCTATCTGGTTTGACGCCGATTGTCACGCCAATGGCCGTTGTTTCCCAGGGCAATCAAGTGACAGCTCATATTTTGGCGCCATCGAGCCTCGCTGGGAAAATGATAACGACACCAATTCTCAAATCCGTGGGACCTCTTGTCAACGCTCAGTATCTAAACACCACAGCCCTCGTTAAACCCGTTGTAGTCGTAAGTTCATCTTCAAATTCATCGCCACCGTCGGCCACGACTTCCTGTACACAGCCTTCCTCAACGTCGCACTCAAGCGTTTGACAAAATTTCGTAAAATCAAGCCACGTTTGAAATAAGGCCAAATCCCATATTATTGTCAACATTGGATGCAAACGCGATTGTGAGTTCTCTGTCTGCAATTATTGTGATGATTATTCTCATCGAGACACAATCAAGAATGATTCTTCTAATTCTTCTTTTCTTTATTCAGCGTCTGGGTGCGCGTACGTTCTTCGAGAATCATCAATTTTTACAGAATAAAAATGAAACATTGAGAAAGCTCAAGAAAAAAACGTAATGCGAATACGTTACGAAAGAAAGTACAATAAAAGAAGTATTAATGAAAAATATTAAATTTTCAATGCGAAAATTATTTGATTGACATCTTTTCCGAATTTTGAGGAAATTCCCTTCTTAAACTAATTTAAGCAGGTAAAATACCGATAATGGAAATTTCCAAAACAAAGAGAAAGAAAATCGGTAAATATGTCAGTCAAAAAAATTTTACCCGATAAAAGATCAAAAATATCATACATTCCGTCTGTATTTTTTTTTGTTTCATATTCAGGGGGAAATTTTCATTTGTGGGCCTAAAAATTATTTTCGAATATTTGTGTTAGAGGAAGAAAAATCTTTTCGACTGCTCAAACTCATACGAAGAGAGAAAGAAAAAAAAACTCGATAGTATTTGTAATCGCATCATTTAGAATCTGTTTCTAGGAAAGATTGATGATTTTTTACTCGAAAACGTGAAGAATGGGCACAAACTGAAATGTGTACATGAAGACTAGATACCGACGAGAAAAATCTAGTAATTTCAATCGCGAAATCTAGAGCCTGATCCGAAAAGTCTTCTTAGAAAATTTTTAAATAAATTCAATTTTCTGAATTTAGCATCTTATTTTTTTAAAATTGAAACAAAAAGAGGAACGAAAAGTATCGGGCAAATTTTTTAAGAAGCTTATTTTGGACCATTATGAACAATAATTTTTCAGATTTATAGAAATAACACGTTTTAGTGTTAATATTATGCAAATGCATCGAATTATTTGTAGTAATAAACTAAATATTTCAAGGAATGTGGCTCTTTTTGGTCCATTCATAAATTGCATGAGGGTTTTTACGTGTGAGAGGATATTATTATTATTATCATTATATAAAAGAGAATAATAATTAACACTACAAAATTTATGAATGGTCCTGTAAAAAAAAAATTCCTTAAAATTAGTTTTTTCAGTGATGACAATTTTTTTTTTTTTTTTTTTTAATTTTCAAATATATTCGAATTTGTTTTTCTCGAGAATAATTTTTGTATGTTTCTTTGAATATGAATTTTTCTGGCTTTCAATTGCACTATTTAGAAAATTAAATTTAGATTTTTTTTACACTATTTTTTGTTGTTGTTGTTGATTTTTCTGAGATATCAGTATTATCGAAAAAGGAGGGAAAAGTGATTGAAGTGCACGTTGAAACACCCAGAAATCTAGTCTCCAAGTCACAAGCAGAAAAGAGAACCGTAATTGGTCTTTTGTTCTGAAAACACTTCTTTTTACGTTCATTGTTTCAAAGAATGTATTTAGCAAAACCAAAGTTGAATCTTAAAACAGATGCGTAGCTTGTAATCTTTCGAAAGTCGATTGCCATGTTTAGCAAAGTGTGTGTTCTAAAATTTAAGATTTGTAATCAAAAAGTCGAATTTAATGGACACTTTATATTGCGACCAAAAGTTTATGAAAATTAATTGATGGAAGATTTATTCAAAATGTTCTAAATTTTCTTGAACAGTAATTTTCAATTTTTTCGAACAAACGCAATTTTCAAAAGAATAATTTTGTTCCAAATGTTACAAATTTTCTTTACATGGCTTATTGACTTGAGTTTATTGTAAAAAAGAAAAGAAAAGGTTTCACTTTCTGTCAAATTAAATTATTTTTACTGTTTCTAATTACAATTCTTGGAAAAATATCATATCATTGTGACGAAAAGTGGATTAAATGTGTAGCTTTGAAGAAAATAATTGTCAACTTTTGATCGATGATAAAAATATCCATTACTTGTATGCGACTTTGGTTCGAAATACAGTGTCGTATTTCAAATTTTTGATCGAAGCGTCTGCAAGTGAAGTCAGAAAATGAATTTCGAAATGTAAATTGCCTTAATAATTTCATTTTTATTGCATGTACATAAAAAGAAAGCAAAAAACAAAATTTTCTCTCTCGCTGAAAATTTTCACTTTTAAACAATTTCAAACAGAAATTATTCTACTTTTTTAATTAACGTATTCTATTAATTACATATACGTTAATTTATTGACAATTTTTTTGCTTAAATTTTTCTAAAGTAAACAATAAGTTTACATTGTTATCCTTACTTTGAAAAAGTATTAACGGATAAATTTTTAAAACGTTGTTTATAAAAAAAAATAGTTCGAAATTGTTCAAAAAAAAAAATTTATTTCGATTATAATCGAGAAAAGTCTGTAAATAAAAAATGAAAATTTTATCAAGTGAGAAACATTTTAAAAATGCATACTAATTTTTTTTTCTGTTAATTTAACGGTTTTTTTTTTTTAATATCTTATAATTAGAAATTTTCATTTTCTGTTTTATAAAATATTTTCTAGACTAAACAAATAGAGGCAAATTGAAAAAATATTCCAGACTCATTGGATGCAAAAATTTTTATTATTGACAGAAAATTGTAAAAAAATTTTCCTGGAAAATCTGGCATATTTTTTTTTTTAATTCTTTTGCAAAATCAAAACGATGAGAAAAAAAATCTATTGTCACCGTTGATGAAACTATATGAAATAATTGTATATTTAACTCCCATCCACCCCCGAACCCTTGGAACGCTAATGCTACTATAAAATCGAAATTACACCTTATTTAATGTATATAATAAATTATTGGCGTGAGCTATGAAAAAAGGTGTTTACGATCTCGTAAATATTGGCGTTGTAATATTCACAAGTCTATATGGTTAAACGTACTGACTTATTACATTTCCTTCTTTATTTTATCTTTTAAGTTTAAGCTGAATGCAAGGTGACTATAAATATAATGTGTAAACTTCTATGTTTATTTTTTATGTGATCGGCGAACTATTAAATAATTCATTTACCGGCGACACTTGAGACGAAAATCTTCCTTCAGTAGAGAGCAGATTCGATGTCCTTTTTAAAGAAAAAAAAGAAAAAAAAATTACATTAATCACTTGTCCGATAAACAAAAAAAAATGTCTTGACCGAGACAAAAGACTAGATCAAGAGCTGTATGGATGTTAACACACGTGTAATAAAATTTAAACGTCGAATGAATTTCGTAAAAAATACTTCTTAAAATACACGATCAATTCAATCTTATTTATTAATTATTATTATTATTATTATATTATTTTTTGTATTTAGAAAATTTAATTTATATAACAAAAAAAATGTAATTTATAAAATGAAAAATTTAATATTTAAATTATTCAATAATTTATAAACCGCAAAAACTTATATGTAAAATGTAAAAAAAAAAAATTGAAAAATATTTTCGGATCTCGTTTCATGTTTATGGCTGTGATTGTAATTTTGAATATTTTCAAAATTTGTTTAGGCTAAGTTTATGCGGGGAAAAAATCGTACTTTCGAAAAAGAAAAAAAATTTTTAATTAAAATATATGGAATTTAATGTGTCTTTTAAGAATTATTTTTTCTTGAAAATGAATGAATGAATGAGGACAAAATGTGTGTGTGTGTGTGTGAAATTGAAAACGTTTGCTCTTGATGAGCAATTAATCGTAAAAATATATTAGTAATACTACCTGTAAATAAAATGAACGCCTGGAGAATTAAACCAGGAGGTGACAAGGAACGGACTAGGGGCGAAATTTTCAAAGAGGAGAAAAAAAACCTAGGGAGAGTGTCAATGTGATATAAATAATTAATAAAATTAATTAACATTGTAGTGAAGTTGTTTTTGAGTATAGGCGTCCGCTGCTAACCACCTTTATTATCTATACTAACATCGTCAGGAACTGCAAGAAAAAAAAAAAACAAAACAAAACTGTATATAGTATACAAAAAAAAATAATAATAATGAGATGAAATCATGAGAAAAATATAATTATATTGACTATGAAAGAAAAAAAAAGTAATAAATAGCAATTTTACGGCTGAGCGCTCAACTTTTTATCGCGCTTATTCTGCGTTGAGAGTCGTACAAAATGAGAGCGAATGTTTAAAGAATAAATGTTATTAAGCGTCTAAAAATCTGGTTTATTACTTCAAAAACCTTTCCTAGACAAAGTAATTTTAATTAAAAAATCTTTTTAAATTAAATAAATCTTAGAAAATTAATTTTCTAGACAACTTATTCAAAAGTAAAAAAATTAAATTTGATTATTTCTCTTTTACATCATAAATTTGATATTTGAGGGCTTATAAGCTCTAGGAACGTATAACTTGAATAAATAAATAAATTAATTAAGAAGAAAAATTAAATATTCGAATGGAGGATTAATACATATTTTCGTAAAGGGTGAAAATAAAATCATAAATGTGATCAGCTCCATTTATTAAAAATATGCACTAATTCACATTGCGTATTTCATTTCATACTTTCAGTTACATTAGAGAATATTGTCTTCTACCTAAATGTCGAAATTTTCTTTCTAGCGTGTAAATCCCAAAATATACATTGTTTTTTTTTATTTTCACAGTTATAAAAGGCTAGACTCATATTTTCCCTTTTTAGACAATTCAGCGAATCGTAGTTTGCTATTCTATTATAAATTTTTTTTTCACATCTCACACAAATTGTTGGTCGATGAAATTGAATTGTTAATTTTTTAATTTCTTTATTGATGAAAAACATTTATCTTTTTAAAGTTATTTCTTGAAAGTTAGCGCATTTTTTTTGCTTTGTTTTTTCCACTTATGTAAAGTTTCTATTAACGCGAACATCTAAGTGTCATCAGGAATTTTTTTTTTCAAAGTAGGTAGAGATTAATAGTCGTTGAATTAATATATACAAATCGCATAATTCACGATTTACGGTAATGTCAAGATTTCTCTTGTTGGTTTATCTTTTTTTTTACAATTAACGAGAAAATATGCTCTAGAAAAAATTTTTTTTCAGTATTTATTTGTTTTTCAAGAATTGAATTTTGTTATTTTAATTTAATAGAAATTGATAGATTTCAGTGGTATTTTCTCTTTATGATTTGTCGAAATTCCACTGTCCTACTTTTAATAAATGAGAAAATGAGACATTTGGAACACTCAGTGGTGTTCACTGCGCATTTTTTTCTTTTTTTTTCATTGTAGATTTTACATATTATTTAGTAAATGAATAAAATAATATACATAGGCAAGCTATTTTTATACTGAAAAGTATAACATTTAATTAAAGTAGTTGACACTTGACAATCTCTGCCAAAAGTTTTTTGTAATTTCCAAGAAAGGTAAATTATTATTTTATTTTAATATTTTAATAATATTATTCATCAGACAGGAAAAGAAAGATATTTCAAAAAAAAACAGCGTTAAAATAATAATTTCAAAAAATCAAAAATTTTGTTTAGTTTCCTAAAAAATAAAATCTCTGTGAAATCAAGTCATTAGGATAATAAAATTTTCCTTATAATATACATGATTAATTTTACTAATTTAAAATTTAGCCAATTAAAATATTGAGAGAGATTGTCGGACATCAACTACATTAAGAATACAGATATCTATCTTTGATTATATCATATAATAATTATTCTGAAATCACACAATGTAAAACTCGAAGAGAAAATTAAATTATTTACATACATTGAATTTATATTTAGAAAATTTTTATCCAATTTTCCATTATATTTTGAATTTATGGAAAATTATGTAAACATTTTCTAAATTTGTTTTTTACTTATTTTCTTCTTGTTTTTTGCTAAACTTTTTCTATAGCCCACTATAGAATTGTGAACATAATAATTATATTGCATTGGCACATACATATTTATATATATATAAACGGAAAACTAAATATTATTCGCTGCTATTTGTGATTAAAAATTTTAGCTAATTATACAAAGAAATGAAAATAAAAAAAAATTGCTTACAAAACAGATAAGAATTTTGTATTACTATCCATTAATGTGCTTATTGTACATTTATAAGTGTAAATGGTCAGATATATTATTTACAAGTGTTTATAAAACAGACGGATTCGAAAAAATTGCGCGTTGCAGGAACATATTTCTTTTAAAGAGCATTAGAAATAAATACTGGAAAAAAAAATTCAAAATTGCCACGAATTTTAATTTTTTCTCTTCTTAAATTTAAATATATATATATATATTTGCCTTAATATGCCATTGCAAATTAATTTTTCAAAATTCACATCTATTTTCATTGTATTTTTCACAATAAATTCGGAGAAAAACTTATAGTAATTTATATACGCATATTTGTAATATAAAACAACATGTATATAAAAAATTGCTATTACAATAAATATTTTATTTTTAAATAAATAATTTTCAAACTGATTTTATTTTCGCTTTTGTTAAAATTTTTATTTTTAGCTTGATAAATATTTTTTTCAGAAAAAAAAATGCAGCGAATTCTTAAAATGTTTGAAAATCGTTTACATTGTATAAATTATTTCAAATAGAGAAAAGTAGTTGTTTTGAAAAAATATCTTGCAATCATTCAAAAAATCTTAAAAAATACACTTTAGTAAAAAATTCCACTTTGTTAGCTAATTAGTCGCAAATGAGCTTGCAACATAATTAATATATGTTGCACTGGTAGGAAAAATTATCATTATTTTGTATAATAAATCGAAACCACAAAATTCGAAAATCACATTGAAAAATTATGGGGCAAAATTCTTTTCAGCTATGTGATTAAATTTCATATTAAACAATAAAATTGTAAAATTATCTTGCGAAGAATATTTTTATATGGAATGTTACACATTAAAAATAGAAAAAAAAAATTCAAGCTATGTACTTTGAAGTTCAGTTTGTAAAACAATTGAAATATTTGTCACAAAATTTACTTAGAAATGTCAGACTCACTCTTTAGTTAAATAATCTTTAGAATTATTTCAATTAGACATTTTCGTTTATATTTTTTCTTGTTCCACTAATCAAGATTCAAATAAATCCACAAATAGAAAACCCAAAAATACAAGTGATAATAATTTCAATGAAATATTTTAATAAAAATAGATCAAACCATCGAGTTGATTCAAGAGATTCATGAATTGATTACTAAGTTTTTATTCCTTAGCAATTTTGAGAATTTATATATCTTAAAAAATAAAAATTTAAGGACATAAAACGAAAATGTCTAATATTTTTAGAATTTATATATTATGAACACAGAATTTAATTTGAAATTAATTTACAAATTCATTTTCAGTGAAATGTAATTAACACAGGCTTTTTTCACACCTTCATTGAACACATTGAATGAATCATTCAATCACAATAAACTTATGAGACACTCGATGACTATTTTATATGAATTTATGAAACCTCTGCAAGAAAAGAGTTCAATCGTCATTGACATACAGAATTCTTAGACATTAATATTCTAGATTCTAGATTGAAAATAGTTTTTTTTTTTTTTTACTAATGATTCAAATTTTTATTCACAAAAAATGTGAATATCACAAAATGAATTCTTTTCCAATGACGTTCAAAGACAATAATTCTAAATATTGTAGTCAGCTGTTTCGATATCAATTCTTTTTACATTAATTCCGACGAATTAAAGCTCTAAATTCCTAAAATGAATCAAAGTCAAATATTCTTGACTCACATTCACATCATTTAGATGTATAATATATATTTGTAATTTTCTTCTAAATTTTATCGAATGATAGATGTGACTCGAGTTTTTTTAGGACTCATTATAATGAACACGATAGATGCCAATCTTGGCACTTATTTTTATTCTTTTTTTTAACGGAAATTTATTAATTTAATAAGATGTCTAGCGTTTCAATTGTTGCTCTTTACATTTAGAAATGTAACATTTTTTTCTAACGCGTATCAGTATTTAAAAAAAAATTGATTGTAAATTAAATTGACATTTTTTTTGTAATTTTTCTTCTATTCACGAGTAAAGATAAAAATAAAAAATCAATAGTTTCAAATAATTATTAAAATCAGGTCACATGCACATTATAGTATTATAAGATAATAAATATTTAATATAATATACATATTATATATAATTATATTATAATATATAATTATCAATTATATAATTATAATAATATATTATAATATATTATAATATAATAATTTATATAATATTTATACACAATATATCATAATATAACTAATTATACTATTATAATATTTTAAAATATTTTATATTTATTATTTTATCGAAAGTAATAAAATTATCGTATAATAATCATAGAATTATATAATTAAAAAATTAAAATACGTGTAGATATTTTTAAATCTAAACGTAGAGATTCTAACTCATAATTTTGCCGTTTTTCATTCGAATCGAGACATGTAAAATATTTATACACTATATGTAAAAGTAAAATAGTTTCTCAAGTATAGAAAAAAAAACTTTCTCTATAATTTTATCTGCAAGAACTATTTAACAACTTGTTTCAAACGTCTTGATTGGAATAAAAACAAAAATTGTTTCAGTGAAAGATTTTTGGCAAGATTTTGTAAAACTTTGTATGTCTTTTTTGTTTAAAAGAAGCCTAAATGTCGGTAAAAAATAAAATTCAGTTAATACAGACATCTTTGGTTGTACGAATTCTATAGGGCACTAGAGTATGTTTATTATATTTGCTCAATCAAACAAAAAAATACGAGTAGAAAATTTTTGTTTGATTGCCACAACATACATTATCTAACTACTGGCATTGTGATTTTTTCCTTTTTTTAGTATTTTTTCAAAAGCAAAGGGAATAAAAATATATAATATTGTAAATTATCATTAATTGATAACATTTTCATATATATACCTTAAAGTTACGGGAATTTCAGAATTTTTTTTACTTACAGTCATACAGCAAAAGAAAAAATCTTCCTATTGGTAGCAATTGAATGCTATTGAGTTGATTGTGATGCAACATTTGGAGAGAGGCGTAGAGAGAATAATTTTTTTTTCTTTGATCAGACGTGATGAGGAAAATTCAAAATCGAAACGAAGAATTCAATGGTGCTTTCAGGGTGTACGATGGATAAATTACTTTGCCTTTGCTCCGGGAATTTTTCCAAATACCTGCATAGAGAATTATGTAAAATACAAATAAATAATTTACATAAAAAAATTATTAGTATTTCAATTATTTGCAACTTGAAAATAAAATTTTGGAATGGAAAATATTCTATATAATTTTTAAATTTTTTACTTTTGATACATCGACTCCAGTGAGTGCTTGTACTGCTGGAGGCACTTGGCCAACAAGTCGTGTGAGTTCTTCACTAATTGCGCCATTTCCACCTAGAAGAACAATTTCGTCCGTCCTGGCAAGAGGAGCCGAAACTTCCGCAGCAATCTGAAAAAGAATAACTCAAAATACGTAAAAATTCTATTTCCTAGGGGAAAAAATTTACAACAAGAGAGTTAAAAATAATTTTATAAAAAATGTTTCGACTGTATTTTGAAATTCAATTTCCTCTACCTTAGGCATTGCGTTTAGCACTAAATTAAGAATTGCAGCGTCTCCATATTTTTTATAAACAGCAGCTTTCATGCGCATTCTTTCAGCTTCCGATATGCCAACCACTTGCATTGCGTGAGCTTCCGCATCGCCAATCATTCGAATTCTTTCCGCTTCAGCCTTTGCCGCATCCACTGTTTGTGACCTAAAAACACAAAAGATGTAAAATTAGTAAATAAAATGAATAATAATAATAATTATTATTAGTATTTTCGGGAAATATTTAATTCATTACCTCTTTCCTTCAGCGATTTTGCCCATTTTATAATGTTCCGATTCAGCTGGCAAACGAACAGTGCTTTCGAGTTCGTGTCCCTTTCTAAGGACCTCTTGTGTCTCAACTTCAATTTGCTTTCGTCTCTCTACAATGTCAATTTGAATCTCTTCATTTCGTATTCTCTGCTTTATTTTTGCCGCCTGAAGTTCATAGGCCAATTGTGCTTCAGCTTTCTACAAAAAATCAAATTTTCATTTTTTCGAATTGATAAATTACGAATAAATAATTCAGTTCTTCAGGAATAAATTCTCTTCAAGGAAATAAAATTACAATAAAATAAAATTCAAGATTTTTACATATTTAGGTAAAAATATTTTTCTCAATACATACGGCAGTGTTAACTTCTTGATCGAAATTCGCTTTCTGCAGTTGATAAAGTCTCGCGTTGTCTTCAATCTTCGTGTCGGTATTATATTTAATATCCATTGCAGCTTTCTCGCATTCAGCTTCCTGTTGAGATGAAAATTGGGTGTGACGAAATTAGTAATATATTTATTAATTATTAATTGAAATTAACAGAAAAAATTTAAAGATTCAATGGAAATATATATAACAATTGGGAGAATTTCAAAACCAGGGAAAAATTCAGTGGAGGAATATTTAATTAATAAAAGAAAGGATATTTCACCCGAATGCCAGCATCTCGATTAGCTTCTGCGACACCGACGTCAGCATCTCTTTTCACTTCCGCAGTTCGAGCCTTTCCGAGGGATGCAAGATATTGAACGTCGTCGAAAACATCTTTAATGGTAAATGAAAGTATCTCAATACCCATGCGACCAACATCGGGAGCTGCTACTTCACGTACAAGAGCGGCGAATTGATCTCGATCCTTGTAAACTTCCTCGACCGAGAGAGTACCTGTAATTAAGAAACATTTTCCGTTTATTTTCTCCTATTTTTCAAAATTTCCATTCTACACAAAACTAAATAAATAAATAAAAACCGCTGCCAAGTGGTACAACCTTTTTTGTGACCATTTCATAAACACTTTGCATCTGAACTTGTTAAAAAGATAAATAATTGTTAAAAATGTTGTTGGAGAATCAAAATAAACAATAATTAAATTTGTGGATAGCATAAATAAATTTTATCCATTAAATTGTATTAAAAATTTGATCACATTGGATCAAATAAAATATAAAAATTATTTATCTCATTGGAATATGTTCTGAACTTGTTAGCTTGATAAATAATTGTTGAAAATGTTGTTGGAGAATCAAAATAAACAATTATTATTTTTGTGGATAGCAACTAAATTGACTCGTTGGCTATTAGTTACTATTGAAAATAATAATCCTTACTATTGTTTCAAACAATTTGTGGTCTTAAATTAACTAAGTTTGCTAACGCTTAATTGAATTTCTATTAATATATTATTATTGATGATTATTTATTCAAACCCTTAAGCGTATCTGCTTACAGTTCCAAATATTAAACGACTTAGAGAATATTTAATTCACCAATTGACGTCAATTGGCGTATTACACGCCTATACTAATGGGAAAATAATTATTTTACTTTCAGAAAGTTAAATTGTATATACAATTAATTTCTATAATGGTTAATATATAAGATATTATAATCAATTATTAACTTGCGTCAGTATCATAAGATTACAGAAAATTGTGTGGAATTGAAATGATGCAACACTATAATTTTAATATAAAATTGTATTAAAATAAACTACATTTATATATATATATATATATAAAATAACACTGTTACAATTTATTTTAATCCAACACAACTTCCTGTAATCGATACTTCGTGGCAGTAGGTATTTTAGAAGACGTAAACAATTTGGATAAAATGATTTACAGTTCGGATAATAGGGACTTCGAATGACAGAGGTTTTATACTGTATTTATTCATGATCTAGTATGGGGAAATTTATACAAAATTCCCAAAAATAATTTTTCTTCGGTTCTTTGTCCCTCGCGCGTTGGAAATTCAATCCTTGGGACTGATCTGAAACATATAAAAAATATTAACTATGGACCTTGTTAGGATAATCGAATGTTCGTAAATATTTGTAAATATTTTTCAATTATTTTATGTTTATAAACAAATTGTCGTTTTGAACATTGAGGATTTCAAAAATGACAATAAAATAATTTCATATATGTATTTGTGTCACAAACCATTGTACGCCAATCATTCAGAAACAACACTAAACCGATTTGAGTGACAGATGGTATTGTGTCAGATATTGACCCAAGTTAGTTTTATAAAATTATGATTGATTAACTCTTGCTTACCACACTTATTTTGACACTTTTTTTACAACCGATATTAAAAATAGGCAAATGGTCCCAGCGTCATGTTGAACAGCCTGAAGGGTAGTTAAAATCTTCAACTGTCGGCAAATGTTGTTAAGAACCCATTCCCATTGCATTTAGGTACTTCAAATTTAACGACAAAAAAGGTCTATGGGTCTAAAAGACCCATGTGTGGTAAGTGAGGGTTAAATAAAAAAAAATTAGATTTTAAATCCATTTTTTAGAAATCAAAATGTCGAATTAAGTATGGTGGAAATTTTTTTAAAAAATTTATTAAATTTCCTTGAAACTCGTTATACTCTCGGGGGTTTTCAAGGTCAATAAATACAAATCCGATGTCAGTTTTAAAAAATTCAAAATGGTGGAAAAATTTTTTTTTTAATTGTTACAGATTTGCTCGAAACTCATATAACTCGAGGAGTTTTCGTGGTCACTGATTTCGAACTTAATGACATATTCATAATTGCTGACCTTGAAAACTTCAGAGTTGAGTTTTAAGCGAATCCGATCAATTTTTTTTTGTATACGGTTCTTTCATTAAAAAGAGAAACACCCTTTTTCTAGCATATTTTTAATATATTATTTAAAACCCTAATAAAAACAATGGACAACTACAGTGTAAACTTAAAAGTATCAAATTGATACCAAAAGTATCAAATTATCAAAAATATCCAAAAATTTGGAATCAATTTGATAATTTTGGTACCAATTTGATACTTTTAAACTTTCAGTGTATATTTTGTTATATTTGTAACAATATGAGAGAAGAAGAGGGGGAGAGGGGGGGGGGGGGTAAAAACTATTTAAGTTCGAATAATGTATACAATAAATGTATTTCTTACTTAACCGTTTGCTATTGTCACTTTCTGTGTGACCTTTAACTTTAAAGTCTACCATATGGTTTAATATACATTTGAAAAATGACGGTAATTTTACACAAATAAAATATTGAATTTGTATATTACACTTTATTTTTCTTGGAAAGAAGGAATTCCACGAAGTTCTCGATTTGAAAAAAGGGATCTAGAATTAAGAAAGGTAAGGTTACTTTTGACGTAACACTATAGTTAAACATGCGACCGTGGCCTAGGGACAAAGCGTCGTTGCAACGACGTCGACACTCACTCTGTTGATATCGTCGACGGAAGGTCTAACAAGGTGACGGTTATTTTAGTGAAAATTTTTGAAAAAATTAATAAAATTAATAAAATTGATAAAATTAATAAAATTAAAAAGAATTTCAATAAATTGAAAACAATATCAATTCAACGTGTTTCGTTTGCTTTTAGTATAGTTATTAGTGAATATAGTGAAATTGTGATTTAATTATTTAATCCTACAAAACGAATTTTAAATTAAGTGTTTAATTAACTTTTTAAATTGTTGATATTATTTATTTTTTTCTTTTATTTAATAATTTTTTTTTATTGTGAAAAATAAATTTACCCTTTGATATTAAAATTTTGAATTTTTTTTTTTTTTAACCGAATCTAAATTTACGTTTATTTAGCTAAATCGTCTGTAAATTTTATTAAAATCAACCAGAGTTTCGGAAATATTAATTTTAGAAAAAATGCACTAATTTTCAAAATAGACAATTCTAATTTTTCAAAATTGTTTTAGGGTAGAAAATATCTTACCAATATTATTTTTATTTTCCGAGATTTTGATAAAATTGGAAGACGCTTATTTTTTGAGAATCTCTAGTTCTATATCTCTATTTTTGTATATAAATAAGTGAATAATTTAATAATAATAATAATAATAATTTTTATATTAACATTCTAAAAATAATTATTCCTCAATTTTATATTTCGTTAAAAAAAATTTTTTTAAATTCATTACTACGGGAGTAAAAAACAATTTCTTTTTTACTATTTCGATTTATTGGTATTTTTAATTATTTATTCGGAATTTTTTCCATTCAGAAAATTCTAAATAAATATAATTATTAGAAATGACACTACGCTATCTAAAATATCTAAATAATTCACAGTACAAATACAAAAGGGTTCGTAAATCTTAGTGAGGGAAAATAAGGCTGTGAAAATGTAGATTATGTAAATTTATTACTTTCTAATTATGATATTTATTATTTTTACTATAGCGATTATTTATAAATAATAAATTGTTCAACGAAAAAACTAATAATTAAATAAAAATAAAAATGATTTTTTCGTATTTAAAAATATTAATTTTAATTGATTCTTTCTTTTTTAATTTATTTTTATTAAAATTTTTTAAATTGTGAGAGTTAATTGATTGGAATTTTTTTTCAGCTGGCAGGATTCGCGAACCGCATTAATCCTGCGGAAATGTCCCTTCCAATGACAAATATGCACAATGGAAATGGATCTACTTTTCAAATCAATCGAAATGATCGGCCAGATGATATCCGCACTCGAGTAATTGGAGGTGAGTTTATTTATTTTTAATATTTTTTATTATTTATTGATTGATTTATTTATTAAATTATTAAACATAAATATTTATTACTATTTATCGTAAAATTCGTACAATTCGAAAAACAATTTATTTTCAATCTTTCTGGTGTATTTAAAATTTTACACAAAGATGGAATTTTTCTTTTTTTTTTTTTGTTGAATACTTGAAAGTTAGTCAACTTGTTTTACATACTATTAAATTGTAATTAAGTTGGAACTGAACATGACGACTTTGAATAGAAAATTTTCTTTATAAATTAAACTAATATTTTTACAATTTGTCTCCAAGTGTTGTTGAAATATAAACAACTTTTATTATTTTTTTCTGAATAATATATAATCGGGACAAAGAAAATATAAACTTTAATCTAAAAAATTTAAATTTTTACTTAAAAGTATAAAAATATTTTCAACTTTTTTACTTGTGTTCGATGAGAGTGCAAAAAAACAAAAGAAAATTAAATTACAATAGAAAGTTCATAAAAAAATAAATGTGCGATAATGTTACGTTATTATTGTCACGTTAAATGGTCGTATTGATTTTTTTTTTTTGTCAACTTATAATTATAGATAGGTTTTCTTTGCACTTGACTCCAAATATTGAAACAGAAAGAAAACAATCTTCTGGAATTAACGTTTTATCGATCGCTGTCACTCTAATATTAGTTAGCAAAATTAGCTTTACACAGTCTGAGGAGAGCCTTTTTTTTTGTAGATATAACTATGTCATCAGTAAATTATTAAACATAATGTAAGGAAGGTCAACATGTGATATTTGATTGCTCATAATTCTAAAATACGTACCACGTATGTCAGTTTTGAAAAAATCATTCTTTATTATGTATATATTATAGGTACCGAGAAAGAGGATTCACTGAATCACTAAATCAAAATCGTGAAACGTAAATCGTATTTAATTTTACATGAGAGAGGGAAAAATATAGAAATATCTTTCGAGAACTTTACACATTATGAAATAAAAAAAGACGACAAATATTTTCTCATTTATATGGAATATATTTACAATTTACGTATTTAAGCTTTTGATTGTGCCTTGGCCTAATACTTTTATGAAATTTTGATAAAATTATAATAAAAATAATGTCAACGTCGATAAACTTCTAACCTAAAATAGTGCATGACATAGAAAAAGACACAAATATATCTCTGTCCTTTTCTATCTTATTCTCCGTTTCCGCCGACTTTTCCCATTCTGCCGTGCAAAACTCAAACATCGTAACTTTATTTTTTACTTAGGCTAGGTTGACAAATATAATTCTACTTTTACAAACATATAGAGATTGAAATTCTGAAAAATTTGACACATAAACGGTAAAAACTATTATTATTAACATTTCAGAAATCAAAGTACCACTGTTGGTAGAATCAAAAATTTACCGAATAATGTCGAAATCGCGTTCCAATATTGTGGCCAATTCCAATATTTCTCATTTCCACCTATATAGTAAATATAGTAAATGTTCAGCAGGGTTGGGAAGGTACAAAAAATCCCTAGGATTTCACCAGATTTCACTATATCCTAGGGATTTTTGTACCTTCCCAACCCTGCTGAACATTTACTATAGCAAAATGGTGGAATTGGCCACTTACCCCACTCAGCTGTAAAGGTGTTTCTGCAAT
>JUFY01022112.1:0-17947 GCA_001855655.1 Leptopilina clavipes
TTTCTAGTGTTTTTACTTGAAAATAAAAAAATATGGTGTATTTCCTAATTTCTCTTAGATATTTGAGAAGTGACATGTTCTTTCTTCAATTTCCTGATAATTTTAAGACAAAAAGTGCACATCTTATAGTTTATTTATACACGTTTATCCATTGTCGTGCCATCATGAAGATTTTTAAAGACACTTATATTTCAATAATTATCAGTAAGTATATTAATGTAATGAAAAATTGCATGGATATAAATTGAATCTTTTGAGTTAAGCTTTCATAATATTAATTGAATAATTAAAGACAGTTCTGTTCTTACGAGTTATAAAATTTTAAACTTTGGTACTGAGAGGTTAGGACATACTGAATTGCTGTTTTCCAGCTGTTAAATGTTGTTTTACACTAAATTTGTGAACAAAATTATAGTCTTTTATAAAGTGCAATAGTTAAGGGATGTTTAAATAATATTTTCGTTCATTGTTAATAATTAAATGTTAAGATGTTTAGAAGATATAATACGAAGACATGAAATATTGCCCACTTTTCGGAGAATCACCCATATGTGTATATTGCTTGACTTCGAATGACCCTTACAAAATAATATTGGATACATTTTCTGTTAAATATTTACCTATAGTCTACCATTTGCAGTTTCAAGTACAGAAAATTTATAACACTGTGAATCTGTTCACACCGACGGCATATTTTATTCCTGGAATAAAATATGCCGTCGGTGTAAACAGGCTCTGTGTAGGTGTATTTATGAGTGAAATTGTTAAATTCTGTATAATACTTCAAGAATTCAACTAAATATTCAAAATCCGTTTCTCTTACATACAATTTTTTAAACATTGTCTTTAATCGGTAACTGAGTATATAAGCTTATTTTGTTTTGATACAAGGTCAAACTATTAAAGAGATTCAAATACTTTTGAATTGAGTAAAGTAGTAGAACATTTAACATGTTTTTAATGCTATTTTAAGAGAAAACATTGATTTACTTCATTTTCGTTGACTGATTGTGAATCTAAAGCCATTAAATCCATTCTCTCGGTTATAGTCTGTAATATAATTTGTAAATCATTATTATAAAAATTAAAATTAAATTAGGTTTAAGGGTAATCAAAGTTTTGTAAATTTACGGGACCCTACAAAAAATCACCATTATGCTGATAAACGTGATATTTGTCGGGAAGCATGAATAAGCTCTAAATTGGATTTTTTATATTTTTAATTTGATAGAATTTTATTTTCATAGAGTCAATCCATTATATTTCGGCTAAAGTCATTGTTAGCTAATTTTTTTTTTAAATTGATACTTTCAGAAATGATTCTTTATGATATCTGAGAAACGATATAAAAAGAATTATATTAACCCTCCGAGCCCGGACGTTTTTTCGGCACCTTCGGAGCCCGGACCTGGGTCGTTATCTTTCTGTCGTATTTGGAGGTAGAAAAAATGCTTTAAAAAAATTGAAAAAATTCATAGATCTTCATTAATCCTTCTAGTTGAAGTAACAATTTTGTTTTTAAAAAAAAAAATTTTTTATTTATTTTTATTATTAAAAAATAGAGTTACCTACTAAAAAATCACTTCTCGCCTGGGTCGAAAACCACCCAGGTCCGGGCTCGGAGGGTTAATAGCCACTATTTATTATTTTTTTTTTAAATATTAGTTTAAACTGGAGAAGATACGGAAATCATTTTTAGTATTTGGAAAATATTTTTAAAAACATGGAAAAATTGTTAAAAGTGTAAAAAGAATAATTGTCATTCAAATTATTCGAATTGTTCCCTTACATAATTATATTAATAATAATAATTTATAAAATTTATAACATAAAAATTTAATACCAAAATTTACGTTTTTCGAGATTTTTGATTTTTGAAACATTAATAACTCCCTTATATATTCGAGTAAAGGTTCGAAAATTAGTCAATCGATGCATTTTTAAATATTCTTTAAGTTGGTTATGTTAATTTTACAGTAACATAAAGATTAAAAAAGACCAAAAAATCAAGTTGTTCAAAATTTTTCCATTTTAAAATGTCAATAACTCGCCTGGACAGAATAACTGTAGAATGTTCGCTAATAGGTCAACAAATTCGTCTTGGAAAACTCTACAAAAAGAAACAAAAATATTTTGAAGTTTTTATAATTATTATAATTATGCGCACACCCTTTTTTATATAAGTAAAAAAATGCGTTAAACATGTAAGATAAAAAAAAATAAAATTTCTTTCTATTTTTTTTCTTAAAGGTGATGAAATTATAAAAAAATAACACCTTATCGAAGAGGTAATCCTAAGTTTTCTGTTAGATATGTAAGAAAATGTGGATTTTGTATGTTTTTTTTTTCAATTTTTCAATTTCTCCAAAGCAAATTAACATTTCTTAACGTTCTTATACTTGTTTTAATCGTTATTTAACGTAGAATTTAAATTTTTCACTGCCTTTTTGATTCATGTTTTCCCTTATAAGCTGCAAAGAGTAAAAATTGGATCAAAAAAATTCAAAAAATTATCATTACTATTAAGGTATTAAAAATAACTAAGTAAAATCCATAAATTGAATAGATATATAAGAGTTAAAGAAAACTTTATAATTATGCATTTATTTGATTTTTAAAAACAATTTTATTGTTTTAAATGTTTCCTTTTATTTTTCGAATTTTTTTTTATCCAACTTTTACTCTTTGCAGCTTATAAGGGAAAACATGTATCAAAAAGCCAGTCAAAAAATCAAATTCTACGTTAAATAACGATTAAAACAGGTACAAAAACGTTAAGAAATGTTAATTTGAATTGGAAAAATTAAAAAATTGAAAAAAACGTGCAAAATCTACATTTTTTTTATATATCTAACAGAAAACTTAACATTATCTGTTCGATTAGGTGTCTTTTTTTCGTAATTTTATCAGCTTTCAGGAAAAAAATAGAAAGAAATTTTATTTTTTTATCTTCTATGTTTGGCGCATTCTTTTACTCATAAAAAAGAGGTATGCATAATTATAAGCGGTAGCGTATCTGAACATTTTTTTAAATTATGAGTAAAAAACTTTTTTTTAATTTTTAAAATGTTGATAACATTGGATATAATTACAGTAGAATGTTCACTAATAGCTCAAAAGATGCGTCTTAAGAAACGCTACAAATTTGAAGAAAAATATCCATAGGTGTCAATACATTTTTTGAAAGTTATGGGTAAAAAACGAATTTCAAAAATTTTTTTAAATCAAAAAAATTAGTTAATCTTTATTAACTTGGGTTAAAGAACTATCATTATTTGCCCGCCAAAGAGATCTACAATTTTTAAAAATGCATCCATTTAGATTTTATAGTATTCGAGATATTTATGAAAATGTAGGGTATACACACAAACAAACACATAACACACGGAACGACATTTTTTAAAAATGTAATTTTTGGATTCCTGAGATCGAAAAACATAAAGATATATCAAAAAATTGTACTTGAAAAATTTTGATATTACAGGGTGTCTACAAAATCTCCTACTCCGAATTCCCGGCAATTTCTCGGTTTTTCCCGGTTTAGGAAATTAAAGTTTCTTTTAATTACAGATTAATTATGCAGTTTATTATACGGTTTTTGCTATAAAAAAATTATTTCAAATTTTTCGAATTTTTGTTCAAACAACTTTGAAGATTTGCATGTTTTATGAAAAAACAATTACAAGTTAGTCTAAATAAAGTATTTGAAAAATTACTTTTTTTAAGTAATTTTAAGTAATTTGAAAAATACGTTAGATTGGCCTCCAAAACTTTGGGTACGTATTCTTGGATATATTACCCGAAGATTTAAGCAAAATAAAAAAATCGATTTTTTTACCGTCTAAAGTAGGATACATCCTTAAATTGTACGATTCAAGCTTTAATTTAAGATCTTACGGAAGTCTCTAGCACGTCAGGTTAAAGAGAGAAAAAATCTTGAAAACCCTCAAAAACACGTTTTATGGAGTCTTTACCCCCACTTTTCTCAAAATCCTGACGTCATCGGCAATTTTTAGACCCGGAATCGTGTTAAGCGCCCAAAAATACATAGGAAACCACTCCAATATCAAGAAAAAACAAAATCGGACAAGTGCGAGTTTCACTCGCACTAAATCGAGGGTTCCGTACACCGAAAATAATAATATTTTTTAAAATATAAATAAAATTTTTAAAATATAAATCAACAGGTAAAAAAATCTACATTGTATAAATTTTATGTTTATTATCTTTTGAATGTAGAAGAACGTAACTCAAAAAGACGTTAACTTTAATTTTCTATAATTTCAGCCTGAAAATTTGTTTCGTTTTAGCAAATATTTAAAATTATTAAACCATGTTCTTCTTAGTTTTTGCATTTTTTTTTGAAAAAATCCAAATACTTTGCTTTCTAGCTCGTAACCTTGACTTCTAATCGAGTTCGATATATTTTTCCTGTAATCTACACGTAGAAATACGTATGTGTACTGAATTTCAGCTCACCAGGTTCACAATTGTAAAAGTTAAGGGGTGGGACAGTGTCATTTTTTGCATTTTTTTTTAGAAAATCCAAATTCTTTTCTTTATAGCTCGTAACCATGACTTCCAATCAGGTTCGCTAAATTTTTCCTGTAATCTACACGTAAAAATGCGTATGTGTACTAAATTTCAGCTCACGAGATTCACAATTGTAAAAGTTAGGGGGGGGACAGGGTCATTTTTTGCATTTTTTTTTAAATCCAATTCTTTCCTGCCTAGCTCGTAACCATGACTTCCAATCAGGTTTGATATATTTTTCCTGTAATCTACACGTAGAAATACGTATGTGTACTGAATTTCAGCTCACGAGATTCACAATTGTAAAAGTTAGGGGGGGAGACAGGGTCATTTTTTTCATTTTTTTCGAAAAAAATCGTCTTATTTCGTTTCTAGCTCGTAACTGTGACCTCTAATCGGGTTGGCTATAATTTTCCTGTAATCTACACGTAAAAATACGTATGGGTACTAAATTTCAGGTGACCATGTACAAAATTGTAAAAGTTAGAGGGGGGACACCTTTTTCTGGGACGGACGCACGAGTCTTCCCATAAGGGTTCCCTAAAAACCATGTAGACCTGTGTAATTAAATAAAACTGGTGGTTACCTTACATGAAACACAATTTAAAAAAATTTTTTTATGTCATTATATTTTATTTTTCGGCTATTTCCCGTTTTTTTAAGTTAGATAATATATTATCTTCCAACTTCGTTTCTCGGTTTTTCCGGTTTGCAGACACCCTGTAATACAATGCTTCCCTGAGAAAGCAATAATAAAATTTTAACATACATATAATCATACCTACACTTTGTATGAAGCGCATAATCGCATAATTTTCTAAACTTAAATGAAACTTTCAATAAATTTTAGAAAATTATGCGATTATGCGCTTCACACAAAGTGTAGGTCTCTACATATAATTCTTTTTATTTCGTTCCTTAAATATCATACAAAATAATTTCTGAAAGTAACAATCTTTTTAAAAAATTACTATCTACGACTTTAGTCAAAATATAAAAGATTGATTCTAAAATGTTCTTTTAACAGAATTTTTATTTCCTTGAATTTATATTTAACAGAATTAGCACTTAATCGATTTTCTATATAGCAGAATTTTTATTTAAATAAAATTTTATTTGAAAAATATATTTGGAATATTATGAGCTCTCTTTATACCAATTTAAACAAACTATTAATTAATTATATTTGCTTATCCAATTATATCAAACTGATGGACTACTGGGTCTTTTACCTTATATATGGAAACTCCCTTATAAAAAAGAATTACTGGATTAATTACAAGATATAATTACTGGGATAATTACTGGAATCTAGTAGTTATAATTACGGGACTAATTACTGGAATTCCAGTAGTTGAAATTACTATTGTTAATTACTGGACTAATTACTGGAAAATCCAGTAATTATTTCGAGAAATGTATTTTTTAAGTATAATAAATTTTTTTTTAATAACAATGAAAAACTTTGTGCGCAACAAATAAATTTTTTAGCAATGCATAGCGATATAATTACTGGATTTTCCAGTAATTAGTCTACTGGATTCCAGTAATTATTCCAGTAAATCTATCCTGTAATTAATCCAGTAATTACTCCAGTAATTATTTTTCGTAAGGGCTGTTAAATACAAATTCGACGAAATGAAAATTCTGCTAAAAATGCGTTCAATATTCGTTGTTTATTAAAAATTTTCTTAATTAAATGACTATAGGTTACAATTTTCATTCAAATGAAACAAATTTTTCTTTGAAATCTTCGTCATGAAATTCTCTATCGATCCTATCAGACCGTCTTTTGATTATTGTTTATTTATATTAACATTTTCATAACAATCTGAAACAAAATCAGAATGTTGCAAAATAAATATTGTATTTTTTATAAAATCGCAGATATTAGAAATTTTTGTCTGAAATTTTCAGGAAACATTTTTAATAGTTCATTCTTTCGATAAAGTAAAAAAGAAAAAAATTCCATTTTTTTAATGTTATTACCAAACTATCCCCTTAAAAAAATTTGCGAGCAAATGAAAATTATGATAATTTGAAATTCGATTATAAATGACAATTATATCAAATATAATTTTATTTAAATAAGAATTTTGTTAAATATATAGAAAATCGTTTATATGGAAATTATTTTACATATAAATTCGAAGAAATGAATATTCTACTGTTAAAAGAACATTTTGGGCAATAATATGGTATTCTATCAAATAAAAATTCCAATACCTAGACAAGCTTATTCATTCGTCCTTATTTGTCAACTTGTATTTTGGAATCGTTTATTTCACGACAGAAACACTGTTTTAAAAATCACCCACATTACCAATAGATTTTTGCCCTTTAAATTTTGTATGTATTTTTTCTGATATACAAGTGATTTTCATTTTAACCACTGAATGCGAAGCTAGATTGAATAATTATACTCCCCAGCTAGAGCAACTGAATTATGCAGTACTTCTCAGCACATATTTTGTAATTGATTATTATTTCACGACACAGACACTTTTTTAAAAATCATCCACTTTATAATAGATTTTTGCCTTTTAAATTTTTTAAGTTTTTTTTCTGATATAGAGAAGTGATTATTATATTAAGCTTTGAATGCACATCATGTTGATCGCTATCCCCAGGAAAATAATTTTAAAGATAATATGCTTAACAGGATCAACGTTTAATTATTGAAATTTAATCCTTTTCTTATTGCATATTAAATTCTCCGCAAATTTGTCAAATTTATTTATAAACTTCTTACGATAAAGAAAAGGCACAACCCGGCAAGAAGAAGTGTATTAAATGGAATAGAAACGTTTCTATTCCAAACCAATCTCATTTTTTAAAATTATCGTTTGAATTCCAAACGTAGTCGAAAATGTAATAAAAAGTAATACACATTTAAAAACAAATGGAAATATTAATATAAATTTGTTATAAATTAATTCTTTAAAAAGTTTTTAAATTTGAATTAAAAATTTTTCAAGAAAATATCATAAAACATCCCCGATGTAATGTAGGGTTATGTATTTTGTAAACACAGCGCGTCACTTTATATATATAACGATGAGTATAATATTTTTAATTAAAAAAGTTTTACACCTAAAACACCATGCTCCAGTTTAACAAGAATTTTGTCACTTTTAAATGATACACTCTCTTATCACATTTTATAAAAGGATTCAGTATTAAAATTTCACCACTAGTCATTTTCACTATTTTTTCGGCAAAGTTCAGAAAAAATGGGGCGTTGAATTTTACACACAGGGTTCGGTCACTCTTACTCTTTTACGTTACCATGGCAACTTGCAATCAGCTGTCTGGTTGGCGAGGTGTGTACTTATCTTTAAGACCATACATTCTTTCATTTTTGATTATCATTAAAGAGTAATTTATTTACTTAATTTATATTACCTAATTTATATTAATTAACGACATTATGTAAATTGCAAGGTTATGAAACTATATAGACATAAAGACAGGGAGAAGCATGGTCGTAGAAACAGGTCTAGAAACTCTGGTGGTGGGGGCATTGGGTTACCCGCTCACGTTTTTTTCGAAAACGCTAGTTCCAAAACTTGCCATTGGCGCTGCAAGTTAAAAGTAAGTTGTCTATATATATCATTTCTGACAATGAGTAAGTATATCTATATATATAATATATATATGCAAATTACTTTTAACTTGCAGCGCCAGTGGCAAGTTTTGGAACTAGCGATTTGGCCAAAATATGACCCTTCCCCCTCCACCGGAGTTTCTAGACCTGTTTCTACGACCGTGGGGAGAAGTATAGTGGTAAAGCCGCGTTTTTAAAGGCGGCACCGAGCAGAGATGGGTAAGTAATTTACCTCAGGTAATTATATTGTTGTTTAGGGTACGGTCATAGCTCTGCATGCATGGCTCATGCATGGAGGTTGCTATGGTAACTTATAAGAGTGAGAGAGATAAAGCAATTGCCTATCGCTGTCACTCTTATACGTTACCATGGCAACCTGCATGCATGAGCCATGTATGCAGATCTGTGACCGCACCATTACAGTATATTACATACGTAAATTACATCCTTTTTCTTAAACACAATGTATTTTTTAAAGGTGGTTGTATACCTCCCCGATCCCGAGTATGCTTCCGTCGTGTAACGTTGGAGTGAAAGAGACCGGAACAGACAGTAAAAGAGACAGAAACATTTTCTGTCTCTCTTACTCCAACGGTACACGACGGAAGCATACTCGGGATCGGGGAGGTAAGGTTATCCAAGTTGAGTGGGGAGAATTACTACATGGCCGTTACGCGGAGGACAACCGTTATAACTTTAGCTCTTATGAAACACAATTAAGGTGCTTGCACACCTCTGTTCGCCAGCTGCCTGCGCAGGCAGCCGATCGTTCCCGCCTGGATTTGAATTAAAATAATATTAAATATCTTTTTCTAATGCAATTATTAAAAGAAATTAATAAGAAAAAAGAAATTACCGCAATATTAATATTTTAAAGTGAAATTTGAATGAATGTGGTAAAGAAAAATGTAATTTTTATGCAGTTACACGCACTGCATAAAAATTAAATTTTTTTAAACATTCATTCACATTTCACTTTAAAATATTAATATTGCGGTAATTTCATCTTTCTTTTTTCTTATTAATTTCTTTTAATAATTGCATTAGAAAAATATATTTAATATTATTTTAATTTAAATCCAGGCGGGAACGATCGGCTGCCTGCGCAGGCAGCTGACGAACAGAGGTGTGCAAGTACCTTTATGGAGCATTTAAATACCTACGGTTAAATTTTTCCAAACCACAAAATTTACATTGGAGAAAGAGAGACACACTGTGTATCCATCTCTCTTTCTCCAATGTAAATTTTGTGGTTTGGACAAATTTAACCGTAGGTGTAAATGCTCTATTAGTTTTAAAAATATCGTAATAAAACAACATTTTCGACCTTATGTATATTACGGTTTTATTTTCTATTTTTAATTTACTATTTAATGAAATAATAAAAACAGATTTATTTATTTTTTTAATTTTTTATTTCATTAAATAGAAAATTAAAAATAGAAAATAAAATCATAATATACATAGGGTCGAAAATGTTGTTTTAGTACGATATTTTTAAAAATAATTGTGTTCCATAAGGGCTAAGGGTCAAATCACATGGAGGAGGAAAGCGTCGCGTAATGCGTCCCATTTCCCATCCTTTTGTGAATAGGCCTTAAAGAAATTCACTTTCCACAAGTTGGACGAACTCCGTTCTAGAGATGCAAAGAGGTAATATTACCTGGAGAACGGTAAGGGAGCGGTCACAGCTCCACCTGCACGGCCAGTGCATGCAGGTTTCCATGGTAACTTACAAGAGTGAGAGAGATAGTCAAATTTTGTTTCTCTCTCACTCTTGTAAGTTACCATGGAAACCTGCATGCACTGCCAGTGCAGGCGGAGCTGTGACCGCTCCCTTACGAGAACGAGAATATAACCGACTAAAATTCTCCAAGAGAATTTATGAGAATTTGTGTCACAGCTGATATTGAAAGTTACCATGGTAACGTACGAGAGTGAGAGCGATAAAATAATCGCCTATCTCTCTCACTCTTGTATGTTAACACCACCCTAAATGTTAAAAAATTATATTGTTATGGAATTGTATATTTTTATTTATTACTGTTAATATGATGTTAATTATTTTATTATTAATCAATTTTTATTTAAACAATTTGTTTTTATTTTAAAAAAGATAAGTGAGTTTACATGGAGAGAAAATTCTCTTAAATTCTCCGGAAGGAGAATATTCTTGGTTATATCCTCGAAAATATAACCGGAGTTTAAGTTACCGAGAATTTTGCATCTCTACTCCGTTCTATTTGTGGTGCAAAATATCGCCACTTGCGTCCGAGACGGTCGTGAGCCGTACAGTACAGGCTTCCGTTGTACAGTAGGTTCCAATAATGCCTTCCCAGTCGGAACGTGTCGCACTCGTATGTTCCCATGGAAACATATGCGTGTGACACGTTCCGACTGGGAAGGCATTATTGGAACCTACTGTACAGGCTTCCGTGTCCGTACCCTAAGGGTGAAATCACATGGAGGATTAAAAAGTAAAACGTCAACCCGAAATTCATGAGGGTACGGTCACACCTTTTCAGTCAGTCCGGCTGAATTCAGCGTTGCCATGGTAACGCATTAGAGTGAGAAAGGTTAACAAAATTTACTGTTTCTCTTACTCTTACACGTTACCATGGCGACGCTGAATTTCAGCCGAGGTGTGGCCGTACCCTGAGAGTCGAAAGGATAGCCTGTTTTCTATCTCACTTGCACTCATTAATTTCCGGTTGATGTTTTAAGGTACGAAAAAATGGAAGAAATAATCTACCTATGACGGGAGTATGTTCAAAATTTGTGTAAAAGAAAGTAGTCTTTGGAAAAATTTTTCCACAAAAATCGAAGAATAAATAACAATTTTAAAAATAAGATTTTAATATATAAATTACAAAAAGACTGGTAAGTAATTTTTTTGTAATTTTTTACATCAAATTTTCGAAAAATTGATCTAATTGTAATCTCCAAATTTTCATGTAAGAAACATTAAGAAATTATGAGCAATCGAAAAACAATTTTTCTTTAAAATCGTAAATTTTGAAAAATTTGTATCTCGTAAACGGCTGGATACAAAAATTTGAAAAAAATCAGTGAGCTCTTTTTCGTGGTGTACGAAAAGGTAAAACCATTTGAGTAAATTTAAAAATGTGAATTTTGTTGATATGTTGATATGTCGTGGAATTGTCTCATATGTTATGAAATCACAAAAGTATTTCTAAATGTTGATTTATTAAATAAGAAAAATATATTGTTACCTCATCTTCAGATTCAGGATTTTTATTGTCCTTGTCTGTTGACATTTTACCAGTGTGAAAATAATTGTAGGCACTTGATCTTGGTAATTCTTTTTCGTCATTTTCAAGCCAAATTTTGTATTTCCCTCTCTTTGACATTTTTCAAAATTCAATATTATATTTTTCAAATTATTGACTTATTTTTGTATTATGACAGCTACTGTTATTATGACTGCACTAAAAAAAATTTATTTTCGCAAAAGCAGACAGAAGTTATTTTGACAGTTTTTTATTTTTTAGCATTTCCATAGCAACATTGTTTCGAATAGATGAAACAAGATAAATTTAGTTCGGTTCATCAGTTCCGTCAAAAATGTCACATGCCTACGTAAGGTTTTTTGAAGACAAAGTTTTTCACATTTGTCAAATCAGTGACATTAAAGGATTAAATAAGGACAATAAGTGTAAAAGCGATAAGCTTTATTACGTGAAATGGGAGGATGGAAAATATTACAAGGCGCAAATTATTCTTTTCGCACGTAAGTTTAAAAAACATTGCAAACATTTAAATTTAAAATTCAATTTTTCTGTAGCTCATTTCTAAAATTATTACAAAAATGGTAATATTTTTTATTTTATTTTAATCGCGACTTAAGTTAACCTTAATTCTTTTTGTTTTGAAACCTTTTTTTAATTAGTGTATTGTCGAATTTTTTTCTTGTTAAAAATGACAATTTAATATTATGCGTATTTTCATAAAATATATTAAATTTCCTCAAATTGTCAATTTTTGTCCGTGTGTCTCATTGATAAATAAAACTATCTTTTTTCAGGGATCACATATTTTTTCTTTTCTTTTCTTTAATTTTATCATCTATTTCACCTGTTTTATTAATTTTAATTTTTTTATATTTTGTAAGTTTTAGTTTCAATCAATAGTTTTAGTTCATCAAGATTTTAATCAATTAAAGATTCAATATTTTTAAATTTTAATCAATTTAGAATTAAATAATTATTCAAAAATCAATTGAAAATTCAATTGTTCCAAGTTTTAATCAATAATAAATTCACTTATTAAAAATTTTAATCAATTAAAAATTCAGTTATTATCTAAATTTTAGTCAATTTTTCCAAATTTTAATTGATTTTAATTAATTAAAACAAGATTAGTTTACAGGGTGTAATCAGGGAATTTGAACAAAAATCAGGGAACTTTTTCTAAAATGTTCAACAAAATTTTGTTTTTATGAATTTAAAATTTTTTTTAAATTTTTAATAAAAAAAGCAGAAGAGAGGTCAGAAAAAAATCAGGGGATTTTTTTCTTCAGTTTCGTTGAACGGTTTATTAATTAGTTCGTTTGATCTCGCTTAAATAAACCTGAAATTTTATCTACATAAACTGAATTTATTTGAATTTTAATTTGTGAAAACATTCGCAAATTGAAATTTGAAACTAAATTATAAATTCAATTCATCCAAATTTTGAAATATGTAATTTTCAATTTATTTCAACTTTAATCAAATTCAAATTTAATCAAACAAAGATTTAACTAAAGTAAATTTTAATCAATTTATATTTTTTAATTAACCCAAACGTCAATTATTAAAAAAAACTTATTTACCTTTTTACCTATTTTAAACAAAAGGCGAGATACTATGATCCCTGTTTTTTTAATTACTCTATAAAATTAAAAACTCAATTAAACATGTTCTTAACATCGTACATATACTTCTCATGAAAAAAATTTGCTTTTATAATATTTTTTTAAAAAAGATAAAGCTTAGTTTAAAAATCGTAACGTATGGCCCGAATGAATTGAAATTCATTATACCTTTTAAACAATTGCAAATATATAAAGGCAGTCTACGCCAAATCGACGTATGGTAATTAACATTTTTAATTTGGCTCAAATATTGTTATCTTTCTATGCCTACTCAACGAAAAAGAGCTCTATAATTTATTTTTTATTTTTATCTAGACATTTACAAGATATGAATCTTTCAAAATTTTTTATTTTGAAGAATAAATTTATTTTGAATGCTCATAACTTATACAAAAATGAATCAATATTATAATGTTCGATTATAACGAAATTATGAAAATTTTCAGTTTTAAGTCAACTATTCAAAAATTTTATGCCAAATATTATGCAAATTTCTTTGGCATTTTTTTGTAATTTATAGATTAAAATTTTATTTTAAAAAGTGTTTGGATGCTTCAATTTTTTTGAAACATTTCTGTGGAAATTACTTTCTCTTACACGAATTGTAAGTTTATTCCTGTCATAAGAAATCGATTTTTTCTATTTTTTCAAAATTTTTGAAAATCATTGAAATTTGGTATTTTGGCATATGCCTCCGATTTCTTTTGAACTTCCCACGCATATGTTTTTTGATGCGCTGATTACAAAAACCACAATAAAAATACCCACAAATTAAAATTTTTAAAAATATTTTAGACAAAAGCTATAGATCTCAGCAAAATATATTTTTTGTGTATTATATATATATTTTTTTTTGCAAAAACGATAATTGAAAAATTGATTGTTTTATTGTGGTTCAGAGTTTTTTTTTGCATTTTTCGCGAAAACTAATTACTTTTACCAAAAACAGCAGAGAATATACAAAATGTATGTTTTTATGAGTTCTATAAGTTTTGTCTAAAAAAATTTCTTAAATTTTACATTTACATTCATAGATTTACATTAAAAAGTATCCATTTTTATAGAAGTCATGAACATTCAACAATTTTTTCTTTGAAAATAAAAAATTTTCAAAAATTTATATCTTGTATACGTTTAGATAAAAAAATTTGAAAAAATTACCGAGCTTTTTTTTGTGCGGAGTACAAAAAGATAAAAAAATTGAGCTAAATCAAAAATTTTAATTTTAATGATATGTTAAATTGGCGTGGACTATGTTTCTTTTATTACTAATTACTTCTACCCTCCCCCTTTAATAAAAATATTTATTTTTACTTAATTTATAAATAATACAAAATTTATTTAATTCACAGAAAGTCTTAAAGAAATTCAAGATACAATTCTTTATCATAAAGAAAATAATATTTGCATGAAGATTACTACTCTTAACAATTTAAACTGTTCACGAGAAACAGATAACAACGAAGAACAGATGAAGGAAAAGAGAGAAGAAAAGGTTTATTTCTCTTACTATTTAATTTTATCTAAAAATTAAACTTTATAAAATATTTTTTGAAGATTTTAAACTTATAACTAACGGCATGAAAAATTTAATTTTTTGATTAAAAAACGTTTTTAAAAATTAATAGTTTATTTTAATTTATTTTTAATTAATAATTTGCTAACTCAATAATAGAAGATAACTAATTTAAAAAGCGATTAAAGTAAAAAGAAAGAAATTTTTATCTAAAATATATATTTCCTTAAATATGGAAACATTTTTTAAAGGAATTGCAAAACATTAGAGTTAGAACCCGTTCACACCGACGTCATATTTTATTCCTGGAATAAAATATGCCGGCATAAACAGGAAGAAAAATCAATTTGCGCCTGCGCAGAATATTCGCAAACGCGATTCTTGTGTTCTGCGCAGACGTGAATCGCGTTTGCAAATGTTCTGTGCAGGCGCGAATTTATTTTTCTTCCTATTTCTGCCGGTATAGTTTATTCCAGGAATAAAATATGACGTCGGTGTGAACATCTTCTTAGTAATATAATTTTAATGCTTATTTTAAAAGTTCAAATAGATTTCCTTTCGTTGTATCTAAAATTAAATAATTACTTAATTGGTAACATTTTTTTATTACAGGCTAAAAGAGCAACGATTTTGAAGTCGCAAAAGTTGATGGACAAACAGACTTTTGATCGAAAGAAGAAATTGTATCAATCACATTCTCTTCTCTCTGATCCGTCAGAAGCACAAGGAGTAAATAGTGAAATGCAATTACTCAAACAGCAATTATTAGAAACTCAAGAGAAGGCCAGAAACTTGGAACTTTTAAACGAGGCTTTGAAAAAGCAAAAATCTCCGAAAAGAAAATTGAATTTTAATAAAAGTAATTACCTATTCTATTTTATAAAGAATCAATTAATTTTACCAAATACTTTTAAATATTTTTAACACTTCACGTAACTAATTCAATTGGTTTTTTTTTAATAATAGTTTATTCTATGATTGCTTTAATAATTTATTTACGAACTGCAAATAAATAACTACAATAAATAACTAAATTTAATAACTGTAAATTTTTCTGAACAAAAATTTCTCTTATGTTGATGTGTTTTTAATTTAAATTTAAAATTAAAAAAAAAAATTTTAATGATTTTTTAGGTTTATTATATAGTATTCATTATATAGTGAACTAAAAATAATTTTTAAACAACTTTTTTTAAACTCTCCCTGTTATATTTAATAATGTCCAAAACGAATTATTTCAATAACTATAATAATTTTTTTACAATATTTAACATGAAAACAGCTAAACTTCGATTTATTCCGTTTTAAAGAGCGCATGGTCCCAAAAAATGACATTAAAAAGGGTTCAATAATGCGTATAAGCTTTTGGCTTACAGTTTCGTATTCTGTACAATATTGTTAAATGTTATTAACCCTTATTCGATTTAATCATCATCATAACTATAAAATCATAATTATCCCTTCGATATTACGATTTATTTAACAAATTAATTTTTTATTGCACAGCTCGGTTTATTGATTCAGGACCTTCTACAAGTACTCGTCCAATCATACTTTCTGATGACGATGATGATGGTGAGGAGTTAATTAATCATGATGATTTAATGCTAACTGACGACAATATCATCACAAAAGGTGTCCGTTCTCTACCATTAAAGAAGTTGCAAGGAAATACTTCTGTTGCTGCTGGTATTGTATAATTCCCATGGACATTATATAATTTATTTTTATAACAAAAACACCCTTCTAACATTTTCAAAACGTACACTCTAAAGTTCCAAATAATTATTCGATATTTCAAATCTCCAACAATCCAATAATTACAATAAATAAAATACTTGCACTTATAAAGAATTGCAAATACACTTGTGAATAAGTTCAAATACACTTATGTATTTAAAAAAACTAGGGAATTTTTAGAAATAAATTTTTAAAATGATAGAATTTATTCTAACATTTATAAGTTTACTTCTTAAAGTAAATATGTCTGTTATTCATCAAAAATATTTCACTTATTTATTAAACGAATAATATATGTGGACGTCCGCATGAAAAGGGACCACATTGTCGGTTCTAGATTCCGAGATAATTGCAATTTACTAATTTTGAAAAAATATCTCAATTTTTTTTTACTTTTCTTTATTGATCTACAGGGTCTCACACGTCGAATTATGCAGTTTTCATGAATTTTGTGCTATTTAAAGTATTTTAATTCGTTGTTTGAAAAATAAAAGAAAAGGGACCACTTTGTCGGTCCGTTACAAAAGTTGTAAATTTCTGTTATTTCCGACAGTTTATTGCAATTTTTTGGATGGAAATTTATTTTAACATGCACACATCTAATGAATTTACCGAAATAGATAGAAATTATATTCTTTTTTAATATAAACAAAAATTCGTTTTTCTGGAATTGAAATTTTCGAAAAATTTCTTAAAATTATTCATAATAAAGACACTTAAAAATTTTGTTGTCTACTTTTTCTTTTTTTTCTTCAAATAACTTAATAAAATAACACCCAACTATTAAATTCATTTTAAAAACCAGTTTATTAATTAAAAATTGCATTTTTAGAAAAGGGACCTCTTTGTCGAATATCGGTTATTTTCAAAATCGAGAGGGGGAAAAATTCGAAACCTTTTTATTTTTCATCTTATATGTATTCTTGACTTAAAATAACTCTTATCTGAATAATTTCCCAGCAAAACCTGAGATATTCGCATTACAATCTTTAATTTCGTTTTTTTGAAAATAAAATCCTCGATTTCTTAAGATTATTCATAAAAAAGTCTCTAAAAAATTTTTTTTATGTTTACTTTTTCTTTTTTTTTTCTTCAAACAACTTAAGAGAATATTACCCAACTATTTTCATTAAAAAAACATATTTATTAATTAAATATCGCATTTTTAAAAAAGGGACCACTTTGTCGAATGTCCGTTATTTACAAAATGGAGAGGGGCAAAAATTTTAAACTTATTGTTTTTTCATCTCAAAGATGTTCTTGACTTAAAACAACTCTTAACTGAATAATTTCCCAAAAACTGCATGGTTACAAGCATTCACTAGTATAAAAAATTAAAAACTATAATATATAAAAATTATTTTGGGTTACAATATTGAGTCTAATATAAATATATTATTTTTTGACAAAAGTTTATTTGTTAATAATAATTAAAATTTTTATGAGCTATTTATTAATTTTTTTATTTTATATTAAACTGTTAGTTTTCGCATGTTCATGTATGAAAAGTTTCATGCTTTAAAGTTTTATCAGTTAAATTAAATATCATTGACAAAGAATTTGGGAAAGTAAAATTTATTATCTGATATATAAAAAAATTTTTTAATTGAATACAAAATATGAGGAGCTGGATCATAGAACTCGCCCGCCGCGCGGTCGAAGGGGATAATACCAG
>JUFY01022113.1:0-10988 GCA_001855655.1 Leptopilina clavipes
AAATTATAAATTATAAATTATAAATTATAAATTATCAATTATCAATTATCAATTATCAATTATCAATTATCAATTATCAATAATTAAAAAAACATTTTGAAAAAATTGACATTTTAAAATAAAACTTTTTCCCTGAATCGAAGAGATTTCTAAATTTTTTATTATCTAGAATATATAATTTGCAAAAAAAATTGCAAACAAATGAAATTATTAAGAATTAAAATTAAAATGATTAATTATTGTTATTAATTACAATATATGAAAAATAAATTTCTATTGTACCCATATAATGTTAATTTTTCTTCAATTTAAATAAAATTGTGATGAGAAGAAAACAATATTAATGAACTTGAAAATAACCGTGAGGAGTCAAAAGACGTTGAGGACAAAAGAGGATTATATGAGATGAATTAACACAAGTTGGTAATTAGTGTATCCTCTAACGAAGTTTTTCTGTCTTAGGAAACAAACTGATTTGCGACTGTAAGCTCCAGTGGATTTGGGGTCTAAGGAATGAGACGAAAAACATCAAGCTGAGGGAAAACTTGGAAGAACTCACTTGTTTCCTTGAGAGCAAGAACGCGTCTGTTAAGTCTGTTAAGGATGCTGAGAGGAATAGTGCTTTGGCAATTGCACGCAATCCAGGTAAGAATAGTAAACTGCACAAGTTTTGATGCTACCATTATATATATACAACTCTCCACTCCAAGGAACTTGCTTCATCTTAGATTTATATTACTTTTTATAACGACATAAAGCATATTTCCTTCTCATATCGCTCCACTCTATCAAATATATATAAAATAATAATATTAATAATAACAGCAAGAAAATAACTCTACATTTTTTATCATTAATATATATTTTTTTTAAATTCAAATTAAAAATTAATTTTAATAATTAAATTTTTCTTCTTTTCTCCCATTTTATAAGACAAAAATAAAACCGGAAATATCTAATTGTTATTAATTGCTGAAAATATTTGTTGGAATTAAAATGAAAAAACTTGTTTTCTTTTTTCCAGATGAATATATAAATGATAATTTGAAGGAGGGAAATAGAGGCGCTAATGATTATTTGGATGATGCAACCAACTATGATGAGTCTTACGAAGATGACGAGAAGGAAGTTCAAAAGATACCAACGAAGGTAACAAAAAAGCTTTTTCAATTTTTATATATTTGTGTTGAAAAAAAATAAATAGGTGTTTGAATTTTAAATAAATAAATTTTTACAGTCGCAGCTTTTAATATATAATGTATATTAATTTATTTAATATTTCTTCTATGTAATAAAATAAGAAATAATTATTTATTAATTTATTAATACCCAATTAATTTAATTTATTAATAATTAATTGTTTATTTGAATTTGAGAATTGAATTTGAGAATTATTTTTTAATAAATTAATTAATTAATTCTTATTTGCTTCGATTTCAACGAAGCAGTTTCCTATTTTTTAATTGCCATATTCTGTATTATCGTTTTAAAATGAATATTTCATTCTCTATTGAACATTATTTTGTAATATGCGTAACAATTGTTACTATTGAATAATAGTGTGCTTTTAAACAATAGATGAAATAATACACGAAGGCATTGAGAAAACAGTTGTACAAAGGAGTTCGTTCCAGAAAAGATATCTTAATTACAATCATGAATTCTCTGTTTCCTTGCGCTGATAATCACTTTGATAAGTGTTTATCCGTGCAGAATTATTAACTCTGCCTTTATTGTTCATGAGTCCTATAAACAATTCATAATAGGTACATGCCTTTGCAAAATTCTATCTTTTTGTTTTGACTTGAAAGGCGGATTCGTTTCCCCATTGAAAATTAATTAATTAATAAAAAAAAAAATTAAATGTTAATTAAAAATTAAGTCATTTAAAATTAGTTTCTTGTTCCTTTATTCCAGTAAACATTCTTGTTTGACTGAAATATAATTTAACTACTTAAATTTCAAATTTAGTGACTATACAATTCTGTCTGACTAAAACATAATTTTACTACTGAAATTTTCAGTAAATTTATAGTTTCGTCTGACTAAAATCTTTTTTTACTACTTAAATTTCAATTTAGTAAAAATGTATAGCTCTGTCTGACTAAAACTGGTTTTTACTACTGAATATAATGTTTAGAAAATATTTGTATTGTCTGACTAAAACTAATGTTTACTACTGAAAATTCTAAAAAATATTTTAATATTTTAATAAAAATTTTTGCAAATGATATTTTAATTTAGTAAATTTATAGTTTTGTCTGATTAAAAAAACTTTTACTACTTAAATTACAATTAAAAAAATTTTTTACAATCTTGTCTGACTAAATTTACTTTTACTACTGAAAATACAATTTAATACATTTTTACAATTCAGTCAGACTGAAGCATACTTTTACTACTGAAATTGGAATTTGGCAAATTCACAGTTTTGTTTGACTAAAATCTTCTTTTACTACTGAAATTTCAATTTAGTAAATTTGTAGTTCTGTCTGACTAAAACTGGTTTTTACTACTGAAAGTAATGTTTAGTAAATTTTTGTTTTGTCTGACAAAAAATGATGTTTACTTTTAAAATTTCAATTTACTAAATTTCTAGTTCTGTCTGACTAAAACTGGTTTTTACTACTGAAAATAATGTTCAGAGAATTTTTGTTTTGTCTGGTAAAAACTGATGTTGACCACTGAAATTTCAATTTAGTAAGTTTATAGTTTTGTCTGACTAATAAATATTTTTACTACTAAAATTTCTATTTAGTAAATTTATCATTTTGTCTGATTAAAAAAACTTATACTACTTAAATTACAATTAAATAAATATTTTACACTCATGTCTGACTAAAGCATACTTTTACTACTGAAATATGAATTTAGTAAATTTATAGTTCTGTCTGATTAAAATTTTCTTTTACTACTGAAATTTCAATTTAGTAAATTTATAGTTCTGTCTGACTAAAATTGATTTTTACTACTGAAATTTCAATTTGGTTAATTTTTACAATTTTGTCTGACTAAAACTGAATTTTACTACTGAAATTTCAATTTAGTACATTTATACAGTTTTGCTTGACTAAAAAAACTTTTACTACTTAAATTACAATTAAATAAATTTTTTACACTCTTGTCGGACTAAAATTTACTTTTACTACTGAAAATACAATTTAATACATTTATACAATTGAGTCTGACTAAAGCATACTTTTACTACTGAAATTTGAATTTAGTAAATTTACAGTTCTGTCTGACTAAAATCTTCTTTTACTACTGAAATTTCAATTTAGTAAATTTATAGTTCTGTTTGACTAAAACTGATTTTTACTACTGAAAATAATGTTTACAGAAACTTTTGTTTTGTCTGACAAAAACTGATTCTTACTACTGTAATTTTAATTTTGTAAATTTGTACAGTTTTGTCTGACTGAAAAACACTTTTACTACTGAAATTACAATTCAATAAATATTTAACAGTTCTGTCTGGCCAAAATTGACCTTTACTACTGAACTTTTAATTTATAAAATTTATGCACTTTTGTCCGACTAATATATAATTTTACTACTGAAATTTCAATTTAAGGACATTATCATTTTTTTTGTCTACTCAAAAGAATTGTAAGGAAAAGTAAACTATATAGTAATAAAATTTTCTCGTAGATGGAGATTATTGACGGAAAAGTGGGTTACATGAAGCAACTTTTTGAACTGAAACCTGAGGATCTTCCATGTCCCGAGCCCTCGAGGGAGGATCTAATGGCATCCGAGCAACCATCAAGTCGCCACGCGAACGCCGCCGTCGGCTCAGCAGGTATATTTTTCTTCTCCTCGGGGAAGATACACTACGTCAGTCAATCCGTTCTCGCGTTATCATTTCTCGTTGCTTCTCGATTTTTCACGTAGAAGATAGAATCTTCAAACAATCATCAGTTTCACAAAAACGAGGAGTGTGTTCAACGTTTATTGAAAGCAGCTTAACTTCAAAATAACAACAAAAAAAAAGACACGAAAATCTTTCGAAGTTAATTAAAAAAAGAAGAAAAGCTGCTTATCAATTTCCAAGTTTTTTCAACTAATTGTTCTAATTTTCGACACGAGAGGATTAAAAAACAAAAACACAAATAATGACTCCGATTTCGTCGAAAAGTTGAATAAAAGTTTTTTTCATCTTCTTTTTCAAAGACTTATAAAAAAAAGTTTCTCAAGATCTCTCGAAATAAAAAGACTAGCGAAACTAAAGGACTTTTCGAAAGAAAAACATTTTTAGAATTTTTCTCAAGACTTTTTCCACTTTGTTAGTTAGGCATTTGTATAATTATATTGTGTAATTTATATAATTGAATTGTAATAAGGTACCTGTCGTCAAAAATCGCTTCTTTTTTTTTAAAAAAAACTCGTTTTGTAGTTTTTTTAAAATACTTTTTCGACGTACGACAAAAAAAAAACAATGTTAAGGGATAGTTTACTAGAGACGAATGCACGAAAAATTTTACACGAAATGAAAAACAAATGAAGAATGGAAAATTTGGAATCAAATATTGACGATTTTCAAAAACAGTAAGTACCGAAAAAATAATTATTTTTTTTTATTTCTATTTATCGTTTCAATAATGAAAATGTCCACACAGCAAATTATGAATCATTGCATAATAATTATTCGAGTAAATAATTTTTAAACGAAACGTTTAATGAAATCAAATTTCACTTAAACAAGTATTTACTAATTTATATTTAAAAGAAATTGTTTAGAAATTATTTACTAGGAAAAAATTATTATTCAACATATTTTGTTAATTTGTTGTAAAGAAATTTTTTTTACATAACGAGAGAATAAAAAAATAGCACAATTTTAGTAAATAAAATCATTCAGCACTTTTTAATGTTTAGCTTTTGACTTAACTTCCAATTTATCAATTATCAAAAAAAAACAGAAATTTATTCAAAATTAATATTAATCGATTAAAAAATTAGAATATATTATTACTACTGGCATTTTAAACCCAAATCGACTGAAATCGATTGCAATTTTAATTTAAGTTTCAAATTAATATGTAAAAAAGTAAATTTTTTAATCGATTACATCAGTGATAATTAATTGAATTTTACAAGTCTCTCTCTTTTTTCGTCAAAAAAGAAAAATTGTAATTATGTATTCATTATATATAGAGAATGAAGTTTTTCATTTTGTGTACGATCAAGTTAATAGAGGATATTTAAATAAAAAGGGGGAAACTGTGAACGTCTTGAAAAGCAGGAACTTAGTCAATTTTTCACTATTGAAATGGAGTGTAGTATCTATTCGCTCGATAAACAACGGGATCGTTCCTGGATGAAGGTTTTCCCACTTTGTTCCACGTAATGTATTTAATGAACTATTGTAAATGTTATGGCTCATTACGACGCGACGTCACGTCAGACAATCCAGGGAATTAAAAAATTAAAAAAAAAAACAAAAAAAAAAGTCGAAGATGAATTTAGCGTACGTTAACGATGTTAAACTATTAAATATTAAATTAAAAAAAAAATATAGTAATAATTACAGAATATCTGCTATAGCGATGAAAGGAAGCAAATGTCATTCCGATTTTAGGAATCGTGTCATTGTATTATAATTACCGAATATCATGATATTTCGTGGAAACACGCACCGTTACCTTTTCGCTTTCGTAGTGCCATTTACAAAAAAAAAGTTGTCTATCATTTCACGTTTCGAATCTCAATAAAATTTTCATATACATATATACATTACTCGAAACGCACAAAAATCCTCCTCAAATTTCAATTGACAGATATATTTGCTCGAAATTCTGAGAGTTAATGAAAAATTACAAACATTAATTATAATTAATAATATACAAAAATTATTATCAATATTAATAACGAGAAAAAATTTTCAATTATGTCAAAAATGTTTTTATCTTTCAAATTTTATTTAACTAAATTCAGTTTTAACTATAAACTCAGTTTTATAACAATAAATAAAAACTCGTTTATGAATTTCGAACAAATAAATTTGACAATATTGAAATTCGTGCATTTCGATTGTTTACAAAATAAAAAGTATTTGCCATTTTTAAAGGCTCTCTCTTTCAAAATTACACTCGGGAATTTTGAATTGCAGACTGATTTTTTTATTAAATATTACGCGAAGAAATAGGAATTGACAAAAAAAAAAGAGAATAAATATTAATAATTTAATACAGAAATGATGGAAACAAAACCAAAGAATAAATGCGGAAAAATAATTTTATACTGCCGGGACAAAAATTTCTCGAGCATTATAATTTTATTATCTCACAAAATCTTTTCTTTTCCATTTCATCGCGAAAGGAAAATTCATTTTCAAAATAAAAACAAACAAACAAAATTCTAAACTTTATTCACACAACGCAAATTTTATATTCAATTTTATCCGTTCATATATATATATACAAAAAAAGAACAATTTAGAACCGAAAATTATTTCTATCAACCCCCAATTGTAGAAAATAGAAAAAGAGCGAAATTTTCCAAACTTAGATTACAATAAAAAAAGGAGATTTTTCACAATTTTTGAATCTTTAAAAATTCGAAATAAAAAAATAAAATTCTGAAATAATTGACTGTTCAATTGAACTTGATGTTTTTTTAAAAACTAATGTGTATAGTTCGACAAGATAAATGTGAATTAATAGTTAATATAGATAATCGATTTAAAAAAAAATTGTTTTTCTTAAAAAAAATCGTGTTGCTTTTATTCTATAAGAAATGGCGATTGTAATTGTACACTACATAATTATATTAAGAATTATAATTAACTCCCGTCCCTCGACGTCCGAACGAGTATTTATTTTTACAAAAAAAAAAAAAAAGAAGAAGAAGAAGAACATAAAAAAGTTATAACGGTTCTCTTTTCTTTTTCTATTTTGCGTAAATATATTTTAGAATATACGAGTAAATTAATTATTATCTGATTTAAGTCGATTAACTATTTACGAAATTATCGCCTGCCTGTAATATGTATTATATGTTTTTTTGTAAGATTAGCATTAATGATAAATAAATTGACGGAAAACATCATAATTGGCGTCTTTACATTTTTTTTTCTAATAGAAAAAATAAAGATAAAAATTCTAAAAAAAAAAACATTTTTTATTATATATAAAAAAATATTTATTAGAATTGTTACCTATTTTTTCTATACTTTTTAAATACTGAATAGTTTTCCCAAAAAATTATTTCCTTAATAATATTTATTTTTTAATTAAATTACTTTAGTTCTTTTTTTATCGTACAGATCGTACCTAATTGTTAAATAATTAAATTACTTTCTTTCATCGATTATATTTAACAACCAATAAATTATTCAGAGGTCAATGAATACTTTGAACTCATTTTAGTTAATTATTATTCAATAGAAAACAAGGTAAATTGGAATGAAATAATTAATTTAAATTTTAATAGATATAGTCGCAATCTTTTTTTTCTTTTAGCTATAAAAATAAATTTAAAAAGAAAAGATAAATATTAAATTGAAATTATTTATATAGGAGAATGAGAGAAAAATTCTCTTAAAATCCATTCACATTGTACTTTTATTTTTATAACATTCAAAATAAAAATTACAATGAGTAATTCTTGAACAACCTCCACTTAAAAATTAAATATTACAAATATTGCAATATGCAGTTTTTCATTAAACCATGAAATACTTATTATACTTGAAAGTGTGTAGATGTACTTCCATTATTGTTGTTATTATTTTATTAAAAAAAAAAGATAATCACATTTTTTATAAATTTGTCACAGATATTTTGTTTAATTAGCGTTTTACAAAACTGCCTAGTAAAAATAAATTTTTCATATTCCATTTTCCGAAATTGTATTAATTTTTTTTTTTTTTTTTTTAATTTTAAATGTTTCATAAATTTCCAGTCTTTTCTCGCATATCATTCTTTGGCAGACCAAAAAGATTTCACACGTGTATTTAAGATTAAAAGAAACTTATTGTTCTACCAGTTGAATCAAATTATATAATCACTTTAATAGATTAGCATTTGAATGATAAGGAAGTAAATTGATTGATAGGGGAAAAAAAAAGCAAAATAAAATTCTAACATGTCCTAAGGGGACAAACTTGTAAAATTGTAACTGAAACTCGAATTGAATTTCTGCTAAACAATAATGAACTTGTGTTCTGAGGGAAAAATGAAGATTTTTTTTTTCTTGTTAACATTATGAAAAGTTTTAGTGAGTTGCAATTGGTTCAGGAACCTCTTTCCACACGGGATGAGTGCCGTCTCCTTTGTTCTTGCAAACTGTTCTGATTAAATCCTTGGAGGGTTGCTTTAAATCGTATGCCAAACCAAGTTTAGCAAATAGGTCGATAAAGCCAGTCGTTACATTCATTCCATAGTCACCAAGTTCAGCCGCCTAAAAGTAAAATTTTTGAATTAAATTCAAATTTGTTTTTCAATAACTTTAGACAAAAGAAAGAAATTTTTTTTTAGTTATATGATTTACTTTGTAATCCCAAGGGAATGTATGGTGATAATTATGCCACCCTTCTCCCATAGTTACAATGGAGACGGCTTTGTGTTCCGTTGGAGCGATGTTCCTGTAGACATAATTAAATTTTCTTTTTAGAAGAACGAAATATTTTTCACTGAAGTAAAAAAAAAACTTTCATAAAAATTGTCTCAACTTTTCTTTTAATTTACACACTCAATAAAAATAATTTCCTCTTAAAAATATTTTAATATTTCAATATTTACTTTTAGTGGAAAAAAAAACAAAACCTTCAAAGAAATCTCATTTTAACTTAAATTAAATAATCAATATTATAAAAATCTGAATACAATGTATTTAAAAATATAACAGAATCAGATTAATTTTCTCAAATGATAAAAACTATTTTCGAATTTTTAATTATTAGATTACAAAAAGTTCTTTAAATTTTTCTTAACATCGAAATAATTGATAATAACTTTAAAGTCAAAAATAGAAATCTGAAGCGAAGACTTATTGAAAGAAAAAAATACTGCGCAATAATTAATAACAAAGAAAAATAAAGGAAAAATGAATGAACATGGAATCTATTTTCAATGTGTACGATTTCAATCCAATTCATTCCGTGTAAATTTAAATTTTTCATTCAATTTGAATCTCAATACAGTGCAAATCCAGATTGGATTTTGGAATAATTCCTAAGGACCAATATTAATAGTCTTTTTTTTTCATTTTACCCTCCAACGATTCAGGTGAAAATAAAACATTTTAATCTTTTTATTTCTATTTATAAAAAAAAATTAATTAAAATCATTTTTCCTCCTGAATTTAATTCAAGAACTGAAAATTGAAATGAAAAAAATGTAAATTTAAATTAAAAAAAAAAAGTTTCCATTTCAATATATGAAAAAAAGTATATTTAAAATTTTAATATTTTCTGCGCTTAATAGGAGGGATGAAACTGTTCGATTTGATAGTTAAGGACTCCAAAGGTGCATTGAACGGTTAGTGGCATAAATTTTAGGGTCAATTACTTTGGCTGTTATTAAATTTTAAAGGGAACTTGAAACCCTTTAAGAGCACCATCATTTTAGCTGATTATGACTTTAACGTAAAATTACTAGTTCAATTATGGAATGCAAAACTCGTGTTACTTACTTGTCGTAGGGTTTTTTATGACCCCATAAGTGGGCAAAGCTATTGGCGCTGAATGTCACGTTTAGTTGAAAAACATAACGAATAAAGCATTGCGACAAAATTGCATAGTACCAACTTTCATTCCAACAATATACTGGCACAATTGTCGGGATAATGAAGCACAGCAAATATTTCCAAATTCTGAAATATCTATTTACAAACAAACAAAATATACAATTGTTAATTAAATCATTTATTCATTCAAAATATTTGTAGAATAGAATTTATCTAATTTAAATATTTAATTAACATAAATATTTAATTAATATACAGATTTATTAATTAAATATTTATCTTTTTATCGAGAGTAATTAATTAGCTATTTTACATCTTGTTTCAAATTCAGAAATTATTGTTCTGAATAGAATTTATTTCATATTAATATTAATTTCTTCGTAGTAAATATATAAAAAATAAAGACTGAAACTTACTTATCTCCAAAACGTACGAGGGGATCAGCTTTAATATCACTGATATCGACTTGGCGCTTACGTCTAATCATTTCCGGATGTTTCTTCATCATCAACCAACCAATGTGTGCAAAGAAAAATCCACGCTTTGAATTTGTTGGATCAGCTTCTGTCTCAGCATATTTATGATGAACACGATGAAGTTTTACCCAATTGCTAACTGTAAACTGTAATTAAAATTTTATTTTTACACATGTAAAAAAAATTTAAATTATTTAATTAAAATTAATCAAAATTAAAATTATTAAAATTAAAAATATTAAATTAAAATTATCAAATTAAAATTATCAAATTAAAATTATTCTAAATTGATATTTAATTATTATGAAGGTGAAAAAATTAAAAATTTTATAATTATAATAATTAATCGATTGATTATAATTTCGGAAAAAAATGCCATTCATTAAAATTTATCAATTATTTTATAAAGACAAAAAAATTGCAAAATTAAAGTAAAATCGTACTGGACTCGATAAAAATTAATTAGACAGCTACTTTCACAAATTTCAGGATAAATAAAAAATGAGTAAACTTACCGTGCCATTGGAATAGTAAAACAAGAGCAACAACGCTCTCATAGGTGTCTTTGCTTTGTAACACCTATGAGCGTATAAACGATGAGCACCTGCTGTTTCTCCAATTTTCGTGTAAGTATAGACTCCCAACACTTGAAACAAGAAATTAATTAATTAACAATTTTATTATTCAAGTCCCATTCTTAAAAACTATAAGAATAAAAATTAATAATATAAATTAATACTAATAAATTAATAAAATTAATAATATAAATTAATAAAATTTATAAAATTAATAATAATAAATTAATTATCGAAATTTTGGATT
>JUFY01022114.1:0-25409 GCA_001855655.1 Leptopilina clavipes
TTATTTTAATATTTGACAGATTAAGTTTATGTAACCAATTGAAAATTTTTATTACCAACGATCCATAGAACAGTTCGTCGTCGAATGAGTCGCTCCTGGCTAGGTGAGACTATTTATAGTTGTTGTGAGCCACGCCCACTGTCCAATGAAATAAACACTTTCCCCCACTTTCATTTTTTAATCTAATGTCTTCTGTAAAATTTCCTAAAGCAATAAGTACATTAATATTATTATTATTATTTAGAACGGTTGATTAATGAATAAATAAAAATTAGTTGTTGTTGATATCTAAAACGTCTTACTCCATAGCGAACACGAACAAACATGCATTCATGACAGTTCTCATGTACCACTCCAAGAGAGGTGGCAAGCTGATATTAGCAACGCACCACAGTTGCGTTCCAGATGGCGCAGTCATACTAAAGTGCAAATACTCTAAAAGTAGAAGTTTCAAACAATTATAAAAATATTCATTTAATTAGTACTTGGATCATTTTTATAAATAATTAAATAATCGAAAGATACTCACTTCTCCAGAATAGAAAATTTAATATCGAATAGAATTTTAATTTCATTTATATTAATACCATAAAAGTACGTTATAGAATTTTCAAAAAGAGTTAATTCAATTAGGATTGGAAATTGATTTAATTAAGAATGTAGAATTCAAATGGAAAATGAATTCCTATTTTTTTTTAATTATTTAATTGATTTAACTATAATTATTTTTAATCATAAAATTAGCAAAAACAGAATAAAAAAATCGTTATAATTAAAAACATAGTAACAATGTAGTGGAAAATTTATTCTATCTTTTCAATATTCGTAGAAAACAATTTTTAAACTCTAATAATTTAAAATAATATTATTTGTATCATGTATATGCATTTAATAATAATCCTTGATAATCATTTCTCTCAATAAACTGCAAATATTTAATGAATAATTATTATTTGTAAAGTTAATCAATTTCATCTGTGGTAATTTACAAAATAGAGTTACATATTTACAAAACCTGATTAAGTTTAAATTTAATATTTCAGTGATGTAAATAATTATAGTAAAATTTTTTGGTTGCAAAAATGGAATTAATAATAATTGTTTTGGGAAATTTTTCACATTTTAGGGAAAGACACTTCATCACAATATTCCATTGGGAATTATAATTAGTAACCAGAGTCTTGTTCTCCAAGGGGTCGAGAGAAAAAGTGCGGGAAATTACACATGCGTTGGCTATAATTCCGAGGGCGATGGTGAAAGTTCACCATTTTATCTGAATGTTATGTGTGAGTATTTAATTTTTGGTTAAAAAACCTATTCTTGACTTAGGTATATATTAATATACATGACAATTAATAAAATAATAAATTAAATTTTGTTTCTTAAGTTGCGCCAACTTGCAAGGCTAATCAAACAAAAGTACACGGAGTTGCAAAGCAGGAGAAGGCAAATATATCCTGTCAAGTGGATGCAAATCCTCCGAAAGTTGAATTTCGATGGACCTTCAATAATTCAGCAGAGAGTATGGACGTTGCTTCGGGGCATATTAAGAGAGTTGGAACTTCATCAATTGTTTCCTATACTCCATTGAATGAACTTGATTACGGAACTCTCCTTTGTTGGGCTTCCAATCAAATTGGACAACAGCAAGTGCCATGTGTTTATCACATTATTCCCGCAGGTATATTATTTACTATAATTTTTCATTCTCCCTTTGTTGAAATGAAATTTTTAATTGAGAATATAATGATTTGATAGATTATTGCTCTCCGAAAAAATTTAAAATCCTGATGTTTGTAGGTCGACCTGACATGGTTCATAATTGCACCATCTCCAACTCGTCGACAAATTCCTTTAGTGTAAAGTGTACAGAAGGCTTTAACGGCGGTCTATCTCAATCCTTCCTCCTTGAGGTGAGGGAAACTAATAGCCAGGAACTGAAGGCAAACCTGTCTTCTCCTGTTCCACGATTTAGTGTTACAAATCTTGATTCTGGAGCACTTTATCAAGCCTGCGTGTACGCGTACAATGATAAAGGACGAAGTGAACCATTAGTTGTTCAAGCCGGAACCGTTCGCTCACCGGAGAAGCAGCTAACCTCGGAAACAGGTAAAACAATTATTATCTGCAATTATCATAAATGATGAATTAAATTATATCGATTAGTTGAATCTTTTCATTTGTAAGAAGTCTTATTTGGTGATTTATTAATCTAAAGACCCTAGGGCTTGACAGTACTTCAGGAACCCTTTTTCTCTTAATTAAATATTTACTTCCATTATTGGTTATCCACTGGAAAGGCCGATTACTTTTATTACAGCTTAATTACAGTTGCCCTCTGGTTCTGTATTTATTATTTTAATAATTATCTAATTAGGTATCATAATCACTGGACGTTACAGGAATTACATGAACTGATACCAAAAAGATATAATCGATTATTTCCTTACTTGACAGATTAAGTTTATGTAACCAATTGAAAACTTTTATTACGAACGATCCATACGACAGTTCGTCGTCGAATGAGTCGCTCCCGACCAGGAGAGCCTATTTATACTAACTGTGAGTCACGCCCATTGTCCACCGAGGCAGACAATCGTTTATTCATTTTCTCAACTATTTTTTCCTTTATTGATGAATTTTGGTTTCTATTTTCTTTAAAGTAATCTTCACGAGCTAATGGAGAACTAGCATTAGAAAAAGGAGACGTCCTCTTAATAGGGGAGATCACATTAGACACTAATTCCGAAGCATAGATTGAATATCCATTTTCCAAATTAAGAACTTCTGGGGATAAACAGATTCACACAAGTTTATCCTGGATCATCCACTTTAAAATGAACAGGATTTTTTATTTGTTGTGTCGAGATCCAATATTCTTCAAAATCCACTATCTCTAATGGGATTATAGTCGAGGTCTGATTCTTGAAAATCCACTATTCCTAATGGAATTATTGTCAAGATGTGATTCGAAAAAATCTACTAATTTTTACCTCTTGTTGCTGTTTTTACTCAAGACCATCAACGAGATTATTGTCCGTCGAGACTTATATGTAAGAAGAATGTTTCTTGTGGCGTCATTTCACAATAAAACCGTAATAAGACCCCAGTCTCGTATCGAGAATACAGTCACTATTTTTATGGATGATCTTTAGTTGGATTCAACTCTATTTTGTCTTAAAGTATCTTGTATTAAAGTATCTTATACCTGATACTATGGACAATTATTTGGCCCCGAAATTGTGATTCTAATCCGATAGTTATCTAGACGACGTTTACGAATCGACTAATACAGGACTCCAAAAACCGTAACCGGAATAGACAAAATAGGAAATTAATTGTTTTAATTTACATATTAATTCCTAAACGATGTGTTTTAATTTCCTTCATAGAGAGGCCGAGGCAACCGATAAAATTAACACCAATGCTGAGTGTCATGATTGGAGTGGTCACGGCACTCGTGATAGTTGCCGTAATTGTCATGGTTGTCTTGAAGTTACAACATTCACACGCTGACGAGCATGGCAAACCACATGTGGAGAATCATGAAAAAGTCACAAAAAACATTCCCATTCAACGTGAGCTTCGATTCCGAGAGGGAAGCAATGTGATAACGGATGAAAAATATCCCACCAGTCCTTTTAGGAAATTAGATCCAAACGGCGATGTCAGTGAGAGTGACGAGAAAAACCCTGACATCATTCCGCAACAAATTACCGGTTCGTTTCCAAATCAATGTTTTACAACTTTCTCTCAAGTAGCCAAAGAATTAATTTCATTTCCTTTAAGAGAAAATTAACAATTGATGTGTATAAATATTAATATCGTATATAGTTTCTTTTATTTCAGACTTTCGGTAAGTTTAACTAGTTTTGGAAATTAGAACTACCAGAGTCAATAAGTTGAAATGTATTTCTAATTAATTAAAATCTAATATTGGTAAAATCTAAATCTAATATTCCAGGATTGAGTATTTTCTTATTAGGGGAATTCATGAGTGGTTTTCTTTTAGGGGACGAGCCATCGGATTATTTACGAAAACGACGTCTCATCTCGACAATAGAGACGTCACCAGCTAGAAGTCTAACGGAACGCTCAAGTTCCTCGATGAGTACACATGGAAACTTTGTCGGCTATTGTACAATTCGCAATGGACTGCCACTTCGTGAACTCTCAAATATATCAACGAAGCACAAAAACGTGAGTGATTATTTTAAATTCTAATTCGGCGAATATGAATAAAAAATAATTATCTGTGCATAAAATCCTGATACTCTGATTCAGAATATTTTATGCTCTGTGAAATATTTCCGGTCATCATGGAACTGATGATTGCTAGGCTAGTTATTGCTAAATCATCAAAGGAATTAGCAATCCCTGGCTCGATCATCATGGAACTGATGATTGCTAGCCTAGTTATTGCTAAATCATCAAAGGAATTAGCAATTCCTGTCCTGGTCATCATGGAACTGATGATTGCTAGGCTAGTTATTGCTAAATCATCAAAGAAATTAGCAATTCCTGTCCTGGTCATCATGGAACTGATGATTGCTAGGCTAGTTATTGCTAAATCATCAAAGGAATTAGCAATCCCTGGCTCGATCATCATGGAACTGATGATTACTAGGCTAGTTATTGCTAAATCATCAAAGGAATTAGCAATTCCAGCTCCGTTCATCATGGAACTGATGATTACTAGGCTAGTTATTGCTAAATCATCAAAGGAATTAGCAATTCCTGTCCTGGTCATCATGGAATTGATAATTGCTAGCCCAGTTATTGCTAAATCATCAAAGGAATGATCAATTCCTGCTTCGTTCATCATGGAACTGATGATTATTTGGATAAGTACTCCTAAATCATCAAAGGAATTAGAAATTCCTCTCTCGGTTGTCATGGAATTGATGATTGTTAGGCTAGTTACTACTAAATCATCAAAAGAATGAGGAATTCCTGTCCCGTAGGTAAGCTTCAAATCAGTGAATCAATAACACTGGAAATTTGCCATTATTTGGATTAAAATATTCAGGAAGATGTCCCAAACATTCGGGAAGTTCTCGTGAAACGGGAAAATTTCATCAGCAAGTTTGGGAGATGAAATTCCCGATTGTATAGTCATCGACCAGGAAACGGCGAATGATCTGCGGTGAAATCGGGAAGCATAAAAATTGGTTTTATGTGTTGCTCGATCAGGAGGTGTAATGGTTTCCAGATGCCATCGCGGTGACTCGGTTATGGCCACATATAGAAAGAGATTGAAAGGCGGACAAATTGGCTGCGTGCTTTAAGTGCTGAGAAGTCGATTACAACCAGATCACGAACCAAATTCACTATTGTTGAATAATGATGATCCAATCTGATATAGTTTAAGTGTCGGGCATCTTTTAGCAAAAGGAATTATTGAACAGTAGATTTATTAAACCATGATCAAAGTCTGTTCGAATATCAATAAAATTCTCCTGGTCTCGTAAATTTTTAAATCGACTCAATCTAGATTTATCATTATCAGCAGGTCATCAGGATTTTATGAACGGATATTCCATTTCATGTCGCGACTTTTTTCCCATCAAAATCTAATTTCAAATTGAATTCTAATGTTTGATTTTTAGTTTCAGCCGATAGTTAGTGAAGTTTACGAAAGTGGAATGTGCACACTGCCAAGGCAACATTGGCCAAGTCACAGTGTTCAATCGATGACAATGGGAGGAATAAGTCCATCGGTTTTATACACAAGTATGAATGTGGTGAATCGAACTTGTCCAGGTAGTGTAATTTTGCCAAAGGAAGTCGAAGCCAGGATTCAGGGCCAATGCTGTATCCAATCGCAACGGGAGACATCCCTTGGCACTCCAGTTGTTATGACCAAGAGGGAGAGTTCAGTGTGACCCTAAATCACACACCGATTCAATCGGGACTAGGAATGAATCATTTTCCACATATTGAATGCGAGGAAAAAAATTTCTTTTTCTATAGAATATCGAAAAGTAAATTATTTCTTTAATGGAAATTTAAGAATGAGTGAAACAAACAATTCCATCAGAGAAATAAAAAATATTTCTAATTTTTTTTCCAAAGAATGAATCTCTGGGATTTATTTTATGTTGAATGAGAGAGAGAGAGAGATTTTTATCATCCAACGATTTGTAATTAATTAAAATCACTATGTTCAATCAAGTGCCCTTTTACATCGAAGGAAACTCGAATCTATATAATTATAGTTTCAAAGAAAAACAACTATTAAATTATTAAAATGAGAATATGTGAGACGTTTTTTGGGAGCGTTTTTTGTCTATTGTAAATATTTTGAAAACAAAAATATTTTATACAAGATTGCTAGTGAAGAAGAAAATCCCTTTAAATTATATTATGATGTACAATTCAAGTTTGCGATATCGAAAATAATTATGTAAACTGGTACATGTCTGTGTAAATTAACTATGTAAATAGATAAAAGAAAAAAAATGAGCAGTCAGGAATAAAGTGGACTTGACGATGTTCAATATTGTTGCTAAAGAAAACATATCTGGACGAAAAGTTATAAGCTATGTGGGGGTAGAAATTTCTTATTCGGTCCAATTTATTCTTAAATGGTCTCAATTTTTTTTCCAGTGCTCTCTGTAATAAAACGAGGCGAATATTTTATCGGAAAACGATGATTAATGCGAGAAAAATATGAGAAACTAAATACATGTAATTATTATCGCAATATAATCGAAATGAATATATTTTCTCTAAATTCTCAAATAATTCCCTCCTCGAGATGAGACTGCTATATTCAAATAATTTTTAATTTTTAATCTTTAATCCTTTGCTCAATAATTCCTAAATATAGTAGGGAAATTTGAAAAAAAATGCGAGAAATGTTTTTCCAATTCATAATGTTTCATATTATTGAAGAAAAACACTTAATCTGTGGCAAATGGCGAATTTATTTCGTTCGTACGGTTTCGTGTGAGCTCGTGCAGACTCGTGAAGTTTCGTTCGCGACACGAGTCTGCACGAGTGAAAACGAACGATGAGTTGTGGCGCACGCAGAAGACCATAGAGTATAAAGTGTGCTTAGACCCGAAATGTACGATTTTTGTCAAATACAAAGTTTATCGGTGACATTTTATAACAGCTGAGGTTATGTTTCTCTAAACATTAATATTGAATTTAATTTTTTTATTAAAATAGACAAACTTTTGTAATGTTTAAAACAATAATTATTTCAAATTTTATAAATACAAAAATCCATTCAAAAATAGCGAAAAATTATTATAAATTTAAATTTAAATATAATTTAAATAATGAAACCTTGGGAAAAATTACGATTTCTGATAAAAAAATAAAAAATTCAATTCGCCTTCTTTGAATACAGAGACGTGGAAAAATTACACTACTGTACAATGTAAATAGAAAAATTTTTTCTTCTAATCATTGTACCAAAATAAATTGTTGTTTTTTTTTGGGGAAAAAAAAATTTTTTATCTCACTATTAGCCAAACGCCGATCAAAAATTTCTATAACTTGTCGTAACATTTATGCTATAGAATTTTTCTAATACTGCCTGTTTAATGAATAAGAAATTATTATCATCATCATCATCATCTGAAATTTCATCATCTGAAAATCGTAAATATCCATTAATCATAGCAGTTAGGCTCGATGAGGAAATGAAAAATAAAATTGTCATATCCACTCATTGTGGGAGGGGGAAAAAAAGTACTCTTGTCAAATAAGGCTGCTTCCCATAATATTATTATTATTATTTTTATTTTTATTTTTATTTTTAGTTCGAGGAAAAAATTTTTTTAGTATAAAAATTTATACGCAGCAGAAAAAAAATTCAACAACTAATTGTTTTATATTTTTTAAGAAAGAATCCTACGAACGATCGGAACAAAAGTTAAAAAGGTTTAATAACAGTACATAACCTCAAAATAAAATTTTGTTTTATTAACAAAAAAAATTATACTTAGAACGCATTTTACCAAATTTTGAAAGCAGTTGATTTTTCAAAAATTCTGCTCCTAATAATAATTTTTTTTTAAATAATATGAAAATCGCAAATTTAGTCAATTTGAACAAAATATTATTTAATTTATAAAATTTAACGCGAAATGTAGAGAATATTTCAGAGAGTAAAATGAACTACTTTTTGTAAAAATTGGATAAAAATTTTAATTTTTTACAAACTTTGAACAAAATCTGAAATAATTATTATTCAGAAACAAAATTTGCTAAAAAATAATTTTTTATAGTTTTATTTGTTGTTAAAAAGCTTAAAAACAAATTTTTAGTTTGAGGTTATGTCAAATGGGTATTTGAAACTTGATGACGTCAGAAGCCTTGCATTTTTAAAGCACATACCTTCTGACGTCATCAAAGTTCAAATGCCCTTAATCTAACTTTTTGTACGGCCGATACCGAAGTATTTATACTTTTGTATTTTTGAATTAAAGAAACAATTTACATGTTAAAACCATTTTTTTGAAAAGGTAAAGAATTTAATTTTCTACATTTTTGACAATTAAAAATTGTATTTCAATAAAAAATTACAATTTTGTCAAATGAAAAATGATTTAGACGTGAAAACATAACCTAAAAGTTGACAAACGTTTCTTATTCAAAAAATGACATTTTTTCCCGTAAAATGCAATATTTTGTATAAAATGTTAAAAAATTAATTTTTACCCTTCCAGTGCTAGAACATATTTTTTTTAATTGTTTTTTTAGTAAAAAAATACTAAAGTATAAATTTGAACTTTTTGTTCCGACTGTCTGTCAGATTTTTCCTTAAATACAAAATTTATCTTAAAAAAAAAAAATTTTTTAAACTTTTGCACATATGATAAACTATTTAAATTTTACCCTCAACTTTTGAAGGTTATTTAAATAAAATAAAATTTGAATTTAAAATCTAAAACTTTCGAATATAAGAATATTTCGGTTTTCGAAATTTCCGGATTCTTTGGCGCAGACTTTCTGAAAAAAAAAATAAAAGTTTTTCTTACACTATAAATTTTTTCATTATATATTATCAGTTACAGAAAGAGAGAGAGAGAGAGAGTGAAAAGAAAAATTGCGAATAATTCGCAAAAAAAATTTTTTAAGTGAGTTTGATACTCCAAAATATATATGTTTATCGCTGAGTTGAAAATTGAAAAAAATTTTGAACATAAAGAATTTATAAAAAAAAAATAAATAAATTGTTATTCATTGCCAATGATGGAATTGAAATACTACTGTTATTGTGAAAAAAAAATTAGAGAGAAATTAAAAAGAAAAGTAAAAAAAAATTGCTGCGCGATAATATTCACAGAAAAATGCGAATTTAACAAATATGGAAATTTATAATTATTGAGACTTGAAATTTAAAATAAAATTATAAGACTTTGGCAATTTCATTTTTGTTCAATCGAAAAGAATTCTATATTTTTCTGCCAAAAAACATAAATTATAAACAAATTCTTTTTCCATTTTCTTCCTTTAAATTTTTTCTCTCCAGTTTTCCAATTTTTTCCCAAAATTTTCTATTTTTTATTTTAATTTCATTCGTACTATTTACTTTTCATTTCTTTTTTTTTACTAAAGCTCTCGTCGAAAAAAATATTTCCTCTTTTATCAAAATTTACATTTGAAACAAATATTTATCTAAAAAAAAATGTTTTTTTTTTGGCAGAAAAAAATGAATTTATAAAATTAACAGTATGTGGAATTTTTTTTCCAAATACTCTTTTTCTTTTTTCTTTGATAGAAAATTTTCCATTTTTTGGAAAAATTAATAAAAAAAAAAAAAATGTTTTTTGAAAATTGAAACAAAAATAAAGAGTATTTCAAGAAAAAAAATTAAAGAATGAAAGAAAATAATCCGATACTGCAAGCTTAATATTGTAAATAGAATATAAATAATAAAAATTGCACACACATCTAATGTAATAACGTGTAAGAAAGATCGCTATTTTCATGGGTACTATTATGCAATAATTCTCTTGGGAATAAATCTTTAATTAAATACGAATAATATATTTGAATGGCACGAGAAGACTATAATCATGTTTTTCCATAATATATTATAATATTTTCGAATATTCCAGAAAATAAATTCAAAATAATTGGGGGGTAAAAAAAGAACATTAGAAAATTTTCATTATTTAGAAACAACTGCAAAAGTAACGAAAATTTGAAAAATATTTTTATCCAAAAAAATATGTTGATAAATTTGTCAATTAATAAATTTATTAATTATTCCTATAATTAATAAATAATATATTTTTTATAAATTATATATATTTTTTAATGTATATTTAATTTTTTATTATTTATTGTTTTTATTTATTGATTTATTATTTTTTAATTTTTTACTTATTTATTTATTTATTCATTTATTCATTTTTTTACTTATTCATTTATTCATTTATTTATTCATTTATTATTTATTCATTTATTTATTTACTTATTCATTTATTTATTATTTTTTCATTTATTTATTTACCTATTCATTTATTACTATTACTTATTTATTATTTACTACTATTTTTTATTCCTTGAATCATTTTTTTTTCTTTACATTTTTATTAATTAGTCAATTTATTAATTTAAAGATTCGTCATATAAATAAATTTATTAATGAATAAATTTATTTATCACACAATGGTATTTATTTTTTATTTTTTACATCTTTTATCTATTTTTCATTTTTTTTTTTTTTTATCAATTGTCTAAGAATTTTTTTGATTAAATTAAATTAAATGTTTTTGATAAAAATTTTTCCATAATAGTTACTTTTACAGTAAATAATAATTTTAAAAATTCGTTAAATAACTCAAAAAAAAATTTTTTGCTTCTATGAAGCAATTGATTGTGTTTTTAAAACAGTAAATTATTTCCACTATAAATAATCACTTTCAAAAAATTTAGAAAAAAAAAATAATAAAATTATTATTCATAAATTTTTTTTATTGGGAAATTTTTTCAACACTAAAAAAATGTCTGTGAATGTCCCACAAATGAAAGAATATGAAAAATATTGTAAATCATATTTTTAAGACCAACAAAAAAAAGAATCTTTTTTTGAGAAAAATTGTGAAATAAATATTAATGAAAATTTGTGTATTTAGTTTATAGAGTGTTTTGGAAGTGAAAATTTTCATGTACCCAAGAATACAGAACTGTTTTTTGATTATTCTTTTTATTTGATTGTAAATATTCTGCAATAAATAATCGTTTTTATTCAAATGACAATATTTATTCCGCAAAAATTTCAAATTTTAAAAATCTTGTTTCAAATTTGTAATCAGTGACACCGAGAACCCCAAAATAATTATTTTCCGCAGGTGAATTCGATTAATTGGAAAAATATCCGCCATATTGGATCCACCATTTTGGATTTTCTAAATCAAACCTTAAAATATTTAAATCAATGACTTAAGAAAAAATATTAAAATTTAGAAATCATTGAAAAATGTGAAAAAAGCAAATTTCTAAAATCTTTTATTTCTGTCCTAGATAAAGAATAACTGCAGGAAAAATTTCTTTTTATTCTTTATACGTATTTATGTCAACATGTCAAGGAATATTAAGGTCTTGATTTTTCTTTATTTTCCCTCTCCTTTTCCTGACGTAGTTGCGGAAAATGAAAACGTTGGCATGAAATTGCAAGGTGTCGGCCAAACTCTATCTATAAAAAAGAGAAATAAAAATAAACTATTTCAAAAAAAGAATGTTATTTTCAAAATTTTTATTAGTTTAAATTATTTAAATTATTTCTTATTATTTTTTAAAATAATTTTCTTTTATTACTTAAATGGAAATTTTTCTTCTAATTTAAAAAATTACTTCTAGGAAAAAATTATTTATCATTCATTTTACTGCGATTTAAATTAATTATATTTTATAATTGCTTAAAAATTGAAAATTTTTAAAAACAATGAAAAATGTTTTTTTGTGGAAAATTTTTCTCTTTTTTTCAACAAAAATTCAGTTATATCAATTTCTACAGGGAAAAAATATTTTTAATTGTTATTAATATAATTTATATATAAAATTTTTTTTTATTTTTCTATTATTTTACCTGAATAGAAATTGACGTAAGGAATTTCTACAATAATTTTCAAATGTATCCGTAGATCGTAAAAAATTGGACTATTCGCGTTTAACAAATATTCCAAGACTGTAATTTCCGGTAGAAATTCGGGCACTTTTTCCTCGATATTTTGTAAAATTTCATGAATTGACTGTTCCTTGAAATTGAAGCAAAAAAAAATGTAAATAGTAAACTACAAATGTAAATGTAAATAGAAAAATTAAAAAAAAAATTTTTTTTATTTAAAAAAAATAGAAAATAAACTTAGAATAAAAATTCATATTTAATCAAATATCATTTACAGTTTTTAATTTAGTGTCCATTAAAAATTCACAAAGTTTATAAATTTTAATCATCATATTTTGAACGTGTCTCTCAATTTCCGAAAGTTCGGTGTTTTCCAATTTTTCCAAAAGAATCGGAGGCCTCGTTATTATTGAATACCATTTTGTCAAATACGGCTAAAAAATAAATTTCTTTTCATTTTTGTAAAGTAAAAAAAAGTTTTTTTTAAGAAGCATTTTTTTCAATGATAATTAATTTTAAAACATTTAAATATTTATACTAATTATATTTCTTTAGTAATAAAAAAAGTTATTGAATTTTTTATTTTACTGTAAAATTAATTTTTCTTTTTTTTAATATTTACAGAAACTTTTAGTCATTAAAATTTACTCGATAAACGTGATGCTGTACTGGTAAGTGAAGAACTTTTCCTAATTTTATTTCTTCTGTATCAAAAAATATCGCTTTCAAATGTCTGAAAATCATTTCTTCCGGAGCCTATATTAGAAAAAAAAGGGATTAAAATTTTTAATGTAACTGCATCTTGAAAAGAAAAGGAAAATTTTATACCTAAATTGATTGTTGCAAATATTTTTCATAAACTTTTTGATTTATTATTATTATTAAAAGTATTATTTTATTATTATTATTATTATTTTATTCCTAAACGGGATCAGAAATTAAATTAATAATAATGTTAATAATAATAAGAATAATAAATATGATATTTATTTTTATTATTTTTATTATTATTATTAAAAAATACTATTATTTTTAACAAATATTAATTAACTATATTATTTTAAACTATCTTTATATTATTATTAAAAAGTTACCGTCACAAGATGAATAAAATATTTTTCATAGATGAGCATTAATCCAAAAATTGGAATATCGCTGAATTTTGAATTCAATTCATCCATTATTTTCATTATTTTCTGTTTAATTAGAATTTTATTACAAAAAGAAAAAATTTTTTTTTAAGAAAAGTAAAATACATAAAAATTTAACAAAATTTTTCAATTAATTTTTAACGTCAAATTAAATTTTTTTTTATCTACAAAAAAAATTATTGAAAAAAGAAATTTTATTATTAATTAAATTCAATAATTAAGAAATTTAATTATGAATTTAAATTATTTCAGTGCCTTTTGAAAATTCTCCGCTGTATCTTGATATTCTCCAAAATATATAAATCGTGTACAAAAAATGAGCTGAAAAAATTTTTTTAAACTAAATTAATATTCTCGATATTTAAAAAAAACGATAAAAATTAATAATTCTTACCCGATCGGCTGCTCGTAGATTGCGCTTCACAATATCAAAATAAGATTTTCTCACAGGTTCGTTCATTTCGACCAATAATTTTCAATAAATTGAATAATATTTTTTTTAAATACAAATCAGCTTAAAAAAATGTCTTTAATATTTAAAGAATTTTTTTAAAATAATTATTCAAATTTATTTTTTGAAAACAATTAAAAAAATTGGATTTAAATTTAATTTTTGTTATCACATTTTTTACACTTACTGTACAAAATGTAGATATTTAAAAAAAATTTAACATTAATATTTATTTTACTTTTAAATATTTTTTTATAGACTATTTTTTAATAACCTAATTCAATTCAATCAAAAATGACATTAAATGATTAAAATAAAACAAAAGCTAAACAAACGAGTAGAAAACTTTCATTATTTTTTATTTAAAGAAAATAATGAATTTTTGGGATTTTTAGAATTAAATGTTTCTGGAATTTCTCGAAATAAAAATATATGTTAAAAAATTTCACTCATTTTTTTCTATATTTTTTTAAACAAATTTTTTGTTTATTTAAATAGAAACAGCAAGAGTGTTAAAAATTAAGTACATAAAACAACTTGGAATTATTTGAAGAAAATAATACTGTTAGAGAAAATATTTAAAAATACGTCACATGCCACAGTTTTTCTTTTAAACAAATGCCAGTAATTTTTAATGAATAATGACTCTTTATTGTTGCAAAAAAAATTAAATTAAAAAAAATGAATTAAAAGTCATTAATTCTGAACACGATGGAAAAACATGTCAATGTTAAATATTTACTTATTTTTTTTAAGTAAATATATAAATAAATAATTTATAAGAATTATTTACCTACAAATAAATAATTTATAAGAATTATTTACCTACAAATAAATAAACGAATTATATATAAAAAAAATTAAAATTAAAAATTATTTAAAGGTGAAAAAAAATTATTTTCGAAAAAGTCAAATTCAATTTTTTTGTTACTGTGAAAACAATTTAAAATCGAAATTGAAATGAGATCGTGTTTTTTATGAAAAAAAATATTGATTAGTGTGATATTTACAAATAGTATTATTTCTTTGATCTTGAATTATCTAAAATGGGAGGAGGTGGCGGTGTAGTTTCACTTGGATTTCCCATCCAAACGGATTTACTGAATCGTCCTTTAATAACCGGAGTTTGCCATTTACTCGTCGATGAAATGTTGATCGACGGTCTCTCTGCAGTGACAGTCGCGACACTCACACTTCTGAAACTGACAAATTGCCCTTCAAATTTACTCGAAGCCCGGGAAAAAAAAGAAAAAATTTTTTTTCTTCTAAAATAAACCGTAATAACTAAAAATTTACTACATCCAGTAAAAAAAATCAATTAAATCAAAAAATTCAATATCATCTAAATTCAAAAAAAAAAAAAGAAAAACATATATATATACATATATAAATTTAACACAAAAGGTAATAAAAAATTTAATTGAAAAATACGTCAAAAAACTATAAAACTGTGTGCAATTTTGAGATAAAAATTAAAATACTTGCAATAAAGTTAAAATTCTAAAGATTTTTAAATCCACTAAAAGCGAACAATTTTTTACACAGTTACAAAAAAATATCTATTATAAATTCTACATAAAAAATACACTAAATTACAAATTTTCACTTTTTAGGAGAAAAAAAAAGAAAATTTCAAAGAGGAAATGAAAAAAGAAATCCAATTTTTTTTTTCTTTTACTAACTTTCCATTTATTCAAAAAAACAAAAAAATTACAACCCTTTCACTCTATTCACTTAACTTAGCGGTTTAATTTTACATTTGTCTAGCGGACAAATAAAAAATTTCAATAAATGCAAACGTTAAATCTAAATTACAATATAATTGTGAAACATTTACGACAAAAAAAAAAATTGGCATTAAAAATAAATACTAAAGACGATAATTAAACTGAACGAAAGAAAAATACCGGAAAAATAAACACAAGTTGAATTCGATCCTAAAAGACAAACAAATAAAATAAAACAAAGGAGAAAATTTTCGTTGGAATGAATCGAAGAGAAAATTAATCACAAAATAGAGAAAAAACGAAAGAATATTACAAGGATCAAAAAGCTTGTGCGAATGTACAAATTACTCTCAGAGTATTTAACATTAATGACGAGAGAGAGAGAGAGAGACAGAGGAAGAGAGATAATACACTAAATTTACAAAATCTTACAAAAATCAATTTTATCTATAAATTTTCTATTTGGGGAAAAATTAAATACTCCGAGAAAAAATAATGGCAAAAAGGACGATTTCTTTTTTTTCGATAATCTTTTTGCCATGTCAGTGCCAGGGTACTTGATTTGGATGACTGATGGAACCCAATTTATAGTACCTGGTGGTTGAAAGTGGCGTTTGATTACCGCTCACATTGTGAGTTGAATTCTGTGCGTTTGCGCTTGTTGGCGTCTCAGCGCTTTGCGCCGCCGAGCCATCGCCTTTCAATACAGCAACGCATTTCCAATTGTTAATGTAATTATCCTTCCAGAGACGAACACAGCCATCGTCGCCGGAACTTGCGAGAATTGTGCCCATTATATTCCAGCACACACGCCAAACAGTACAATAATGATCGTCAAATTGCGCCGTTGTTGTTATCTCAAATCGTGACAATCCACTTTGCGCCGAGTCCCTAAATCGGAAAAAAATAAATACGGGAAAATTAGAATTTTGACAAAAAAAAAATTAATGAATTACTAAATTACGAAAATTAATAAACTATTTGGAAAAAAATACTAACGGCATTGGTTTTAAAGTGATGATTCGAACGTCCTTGGTAGCTATTGCCAGTGTGTGAAAACTTCGGCCCAAATTCGGAGCAAAGGCAATATCGTGCACGGGATCGACAATATTTGTCAGTGTCTCAGTTTTTGTCCATCGTCTTCCATTTTCCGAGTACTCGTAAATAAAGACTTTGCCACCGTTCGACGTATTTGTATCGTCGCTGCCAACAGCAATCATTGGCGGGTGCAACCTTTTTTCAAAAAACAATCACGAAAAAAATTACAATTCGATAAATTTTTTTTTGCAAAGAGAAAAAATAAGATTTTAATAAAAATTTAATTAATTTAATAATACGGTTGTCAAATAATAATTTTTTAAAATTTGAATAGATTTGATACTGCATTTTGCAGTATTTATTATTTATAATAATAAATATCAACGTGAAAAATTCAAACAAACGCGGGTAAATGCTTTACGCACTCCCTGCGTTTAGGTCTGTGTGTGACTAACAATGAGTCGATACTGCATTTTGCAGTATTTATTATTTATAATAATAAATATCAACGTGAAAAAATTCAAACAAGCGCAGATGAACTTCGATAGTAATCACGACTCTCTTAAACAATAAAAATAAATTGCATAGATTAGAAAAGTAATAATAACAGTAACAAAAATAAATAATAAAAAAAAAAAAGATCGTACCTGGACAAAGAGGGATTCCAGGAAATGCAACTGCAGGGTAATTTACAGCTAATATCATGCTGAAGTGTCCATTGACTTAAATTCATCACATCCGGCGCTTCATATATTCGAATAACACCGTCAGCACTGCAAGTAGCGAGCAATAGTCCCAGTGTTTTTGGTGCGAATTTCACGTCAGTCACTGATGTCCTGGAGTCGACGAGATTCGTTCTTCGGACCCAATGTCTCATTCCTCGTTCACCAGGTCCCGAGCCTTCACCGACTAAAATCGAAAAATTAAATAAAGTCTTCAAATTGCAAGAGATTGTCAAATACGTTGTTTTTTTTAAATTCATTACTATTATCGAAGGGAATCTATTTATTTTAATACCAATTTCTTCCCAAACGGCGGCTGTTCTATCAAAAGAACAAGTTGCAAGTACTTGACCAAATTCAGGATGTGCCCATGTGACTTTCCACACTGATCCACTGTGGGCCTTCCACGAAGCCGTCAAATGCCACATATCGTGCTCATCCTCGTCCCAAACCTGTAATTTTAATTATTAGTATACTCAAAATTACCACCTGTTATTCTTATTTAAAAGAATTTAAAAGAAAAGTTTAAAACTATTTAAAAAAACCTATTATTATTATTTTTATTATTATTAATAATATTATTATTATTATGATATTAAGAAGGTTCAATCCTTCGACATAATCATAAATTGAAAATTTGTTTTTAACAACAAATAAAACTATAATCAAGAATAATTTTCTCAAATTTGGAAAAATTCAGTTACTTAAAAAAATAAATTAGATAATTAAAAATAAATAATCACAAATGTATGGATAAAATTATCAATTTTATCTATTTTTTTCTAAATGAAATATATAACTATCTATACAAATATGATTAAACTTTTTTGTTTTTGGCTTGAATTCGAATTAATCCCTAAAATACTATTTTTTGACGAAAGATTTTTTAAATTATAGAAATATACCATTTGTGCCATTTTGCAAATTTATGTTTCAACATTTTTTTCCACTGAGTTTTAAACAATAACTATTTATTTATAATTTATAATAAAATAATAATATATTGTTAATTTTCATACTTTGACAAATTGATCACTGGAACATGTTGCCATGCGTTGTCCATAAAAATCATAAGCAATATCGTGAATTAGATCTTTATGCTCAGCAGTTATGCTACGAGCTTCAAACATTTTGCCACTTGTTGAAATCTCACTTTCTTTTAAATACAAAACAATATAACACAAAAATAATTATTTCCAATCAATGTTTGTTTTTGATTTCCGGTCCGCTTTATTTATTTTTAGGTTAAGTTAAAAAACTTTTGAACGCGCACTTTTGTGACGCATATATAGTCAGCGATGGATAGGTGGAATATTTGCCAGGGTTGGAAAGCATCTCGAGTTTTTCTGTATACGTAAAATGATGTAAACTTTGGTAAAAATACAAATGAATCTGCGAAGGATTAAGTCCCTCTATCGACAGTAGTAGTAACTACTTAATCGTAACACATAACCTCAAAAAGGGAAAAATTTTTCAATTTTTCTATGTTAGACCGGTTAGACCATGTGACACGGTGTGTAAACAAATTTTCAACAATTAATATCAGCAAATAACAAATATTAACAAAACGGAATCAATAATTTCTGAATTCTACTAATAAAGCCTTTAACTATATTTACTATCAATAAACACTTTAAACTAATTATTCTTGTTTTTGAAAATTATAATTATATTCAAAATTTCAAACGGACCGAAATTTAAAATAAGCATTGTTCTAAAATTTCTAAATACTTGTTTATTTACATGCAGAATCGAGACTTATGGAATTTCGTAATTTGTGATATTAAAAAAAAGGAAAATAAATTTCATCTTCATGGACGAAGAACAAGAACAATTTACACGAGTAAGTAAATTTAAATAAATTAATTAATTAAAATTAAATAAATAGATTAGAATTTAATTAATATAAAGTAAATTAAATTTTTCATGTAAATTTTTTTATTTAATTAAAAAAATTTATTTTACATAGTAAAAATTATAATTTTTTTAAAATTAAAGCAGTAGAAAAAACAATTTGAAAACTATTTATGGAATTTAATTTATAATAATCAAATCTCCTTGAGAAAAGGTCATTTGTAATATTGTTGTTTATTTTAGCGAATGTTACGTCGAGCGGGTTTGAAAAAAGAAAGTACTGATGAAGTGTCCAATTTTAATTCTATGAGAAGAAAACTAAATATTTTGCGAGCCATTGAAGTTAATAATTCTCCTAGTGAACAAATTATTGGTAAATATTGTTTTCCTACAAATTCTAAAAATGTGTTCCTCCTTAAATCTCTTAAATTAATTAACTAATTTCAAATTTAACCGCAAGTGGAAAAAAATTATTTTTATTTATCAAATTTAATTTTAAATTTACTTTTGTCCTAAAAATTGTTATTTTTATTCGAAAAAAAAATTTTTTTTCCTTTCTCTGAATTAATAATTTTTTTTCCTCCACAGATACAGGAGAGATTGATAAACAAAAAGGAAAGAATACAAAGAAAGAGAATAAAATTAATTCAAAAAAAAGTATCAACAATAATATTAATAATGAATCAAAAAAAAATAATTGTCCCACATCAACATCGTGGTCAAAAATTCCCGCCAATTATTTTGAAACATTAAATTCATCGACACTTCACAATAGTCACGAATCGGCGAAAAATCTCACAATTGACGAATTTTATCAGAAAAATCAATTTCACGAACAAAAGGATGAAAATTCCTTTAATCTCGAGAATGGTGATAAATTTGATAAAGAAAATTTATCTAATACGAGTAAAAATAAATCATCATCATTGAATGTATCAAAAAATCAAGAAGAAAAAAACAACGATCACGAATGGGAGGATACAGTGAAAAAATGTATTAATAATTATTTTGAAAATTTAAATAAAAAATGTAAGAATCTCGATCCAAAAATTGTGGAAATCTCCAAAAATTTATCATCACCAGTGGCAAAAAGTTTTCTCTCACCAAAAAGTAATTTTCTCCATAAAATGATTGCATCATCGAGTGAGGAATTTCTTCCATTAAAAAATGATTCGAAAAATCCAATTTCACCAATGAGACAGGAATTAAAATTCGCTAATAGTAATAATAATATGTCAGGGAGGACGGAATTTTTTTCACCGAGATCGGAATTCCCCTCATTGAAACAGGAGAAAACGGAATATTTTTCGCCAGAAAATGTTGATTTTTCGAAAAAATTGGACATTACGGAAAATGTTGAGGAAAAAGTAGTTGAGGAAAATGGGAAAATAATGGAAAATTCTATCAATGAATTGTCATTATCGACATTTGTGAAAGGCCTCGACACAGAAGATGAGAATGCAGAGAAAAATAATGAAAGTTGGAAAGATGCGAGTGATTTTTTCAAAATTAGTGACGATGACAGAAACGAATCACAGGAATTATTAAAAGTCACTTGTAAAATGATTGAAGAAAATAATTTCGATATTATCCCCACGGCTGACATTAAAATAACGACACTTCCAAACGCTGAATCGATATCGAAAAATCTCGAGAAATTACACGAAACACAATCTGAAAATGAATCCTTGGATTTGTCACTAATAATTGACAATTTAGACGAGGAGATAAAAAATCTTGAAATTCGACCCGAGGCATTAAAAATTGAGAAAAGACCCGACACACCAAAAATATTTTCCCCTTTGAAAAATTCACCTAAACAATCAATGTACACACCGCGAAAATTATTTCTCCATCAAAGTATCGACGAATCAAATGAAATCGAGAATCAGGAAATCAGTGAAAAATCATCGATTCAAGAAGTGACTGAATCAGAAAAAATAGAGGAAGAGACAGACAATAGAGAATCAAACGAAGAAAATATCATCCAACCTTTAAACGAATCAACAGGGAAAAAATCAAAAAAGAAAATTGAAAAACACGAGAAAACAAATTCGGGGGAAAATTCGAATAATTTTCTACGAAGAAATTCGAGTTTCTTTCGTTTTAAAACACCAATGCCTTGGCGGCGATCAAAGCCAAATTTAGAATCAACGAGAAAATCGTCAAATTATGAGTTTGGAAAAAAAGGAATAAATTCAATGTCACATGTTGATAATAGTATGATTTCGTCGATAAATCCAAATTCGCCGACAAGTCATGAGGAGAATGAAAAGAAGAGTCAACGAATTTCCGATTGTTCAATATCGTTTGAGGTGGAGAAATTTTTAGAGGAGGCTTTAGGCGAAGAATTGTATTCCACTTCAATGACATATGGATTGGATAAGACAAATTCAAATTTAGACGCGACGGAATTAATGTCCGGCGATAGGACTTCACTTCACAGTTGGATATTAAATTCGCCGCGAAGTGAGAGTCGACGTTTTTCACGGCATTCGACATTAAATCGAACAATCAGCGCTTATAAATCATTATCAAGACGAATCAAAACTGTGAGTTGAAAATTTTTCTATTTTTTCAAATATTTTTCATATATTAATATTAATTTAGCAAGATCTTCACTTAATTGAATTTTTAGAATTTTTATTTGTCAGAATTTTTATTTATAGCAAAATTTATCTAACGCAATTTTCCCTTATTTCGAAATAATTATTAAAATGATAAACTAACTTCCTTTATCGTCAGTTAGTAATGAACCGAGTCTCTGTCGATAAATCGAATATTTAGCACAGACACGAACCATTTGTTTTGTGTCTGCTAAAAATGTCGGTAATAAAGAAATTTTAAAAAATATTTAAAAGAACAGTATAAAGAGAAAAGAGGGAAATAAATGTATAAAAAAGAAAAATTTTATCTATTATTTTTTTACTGAATTTTGCAGAAATTTCGTCCAAGTCTCAAGGAAACAATGAAACAAGTATGGAATCCAATTTTGCCAATAAGCGGTGAATTGAACGAAAAATTACAACCTCTGATACAAGAGGTAAACATTCAACAGACACGAATTTATCAAGCGAGCAAAGCACTGGATTATTGTCGATCTATAAAAATGTTTCAAGCCTCACCCGAACAAGTTGAATCCGATCGTCTTCTCCTGATGGCTACACTGAAAAAACAAGCTCTCTTTCATGAAATAAAAGCCATCACTTCGGGTACAAAAATTGAGGCAACATTCACTCAACAGGCGAATGTAATTGTTGATAATTTTTCATTGACATTGAAGGACACATTTTTACCAGGCGAAAGACAAATGGATATTGTCGAATGGTTTGTCATTGTTGTTACACAGGGTTTAACTGTATGGTCGACACAAGCTGTTAATTGTCCCATTGATGCAACGAAAATTCAATTTCCTGGCAAAGTAATAATTCCAAATTTAAATCCAGATTTTAAAATACTCGTGCGAGTTTTTAGTACAAAATATCATCAAATCTTCAATGCTGAGAAGTATTATAATAATGACGTGGATCGTGACACGACATGTCCGTCGCCAACAAAATTATTGAAAAGATCAGAAAGACCGGTTTCAATGAGAAGTCATGACATTAAATTCTCTGGAATTAGAGAAACAAGTTTCATTCTACAGGGATATGTTGAATTAGAAGTTCATGATCTCTCTTTGTATCCACCATGGCCTTTGATGTCTGTAAGTAACAAAATTTATGCATATTTTTCCCCAAATAGTAAATTTCCCAATAATTTACCGACGGTCGATAATATACATTCCTTTATTATCTATTGTGGGCACAGTTGATTTCCACCTTTCCAACGGTCGGTAATGTAGATTTTTTTGATTTTATTTCCCTATAATTTTTAGGTTCCGAGAAATTCTGTATTACATAATTCAATAGACTTGACTGTAACTAGTCAATTGGAAGTAAACGTTTATCATGCCGGTTTTTTGAACTCTGGGGATGAAATGGGTGGTTACGCTGTTTGGAATCGAAGGTGGTGTGTTTTAGAGAAACATATGCTTATGTTTTGGAACTATCCCCGAGAACAGGAGGTGAAACCGCCACTTTTAACTATTAACTTGATGGATTGTTTAAACGATCATGTGACAACAATTAGTCGTACACTTTGTGCAAGGCCAAGGACATTTGTCATTGAAGTATCGAGACAGAGAAATAAAGATGACAGAAATAGTGGAGTCATGGAATGTCGTGCTAGCTGTACAATTATCAAGTATGAATATATTTTTATATACACATATATTTTTTCGTTACAATTATCAATTTTAGATATTTTTACCGATTGTTGGTAACGCAAATTCCCTTTTTACCATCTGTCGGTATAGTAGTTCTCCACTTTTCAATATCGACTAAAGTAGATTTTCACATTTTTATTTGCTAAAGAATAGTAAAAATGAAATATTTAAAAAATTTTCAGACACCTTTTGCAATGTGACTCTCTTCATGATTTAATGGAATGGAAGACAAAATTAAATCACATACTTAACGTTTTTCGAGAATGGAACGTAAAGGGTCACTCATATCCCATGGAGTCTGCATTACTTAAGTAGGGATTTATGAACATTTTAATCGTATTTATTTTTTATCAGAAAAAAAACAATTTAAAAAGAAAACTATTTCTTAACTATTTTAAGAAACAACGAGTGAAATAAGAAATGATAGTAGAATATATTTCGAATATAAGAATTTTTTGATATTTGCTTACCGAAAAGAGTGACTTGATTAAGAGAACTGAGATTTTATCAGTTTAGCAGATTTAAAATAAAGAAAAGAAAACATTTCGTAAGTTTATTTATTTATTTATTTAAAAAATATATGTGTATAAAGTTTTGTCATAATATTCACAACTCTCGTTGTATGATAAACTTGACGATAATGTAAATTTCTACTTTACCGATGATCGATAGAGTAGATATCTATCCTTTTAACTGTCGGTAATGCAGAGTTGTATAGTACATTTTACCAATTTTTGCAAAAACCTACTTTTTTCATTTACACTTAAACTGCAATTCTTTTTTTATCAAAAATTTGTAAATAAATATCAAATTGTAGTTATAATTTGAACAAAATTTGCTCATTTAAAAACATTTTTTTTTTAAATTCCGAAAAATAAAATGAAATATAATTATCAAAAAATGGTGTAAAGTATTAAAAATTCTTTGGAAAAAAATTACGGTAAAAAATTCATTTGTTCTTGTTAATTTAGTTTTTTAAAATGAATATGATGACTTGGTTTAATTTTTCATGAGAAATTTTTTTCTTCACTTTTTCATTAATTTTCCATCACTTTTTCAATGATTTTCCAATAACGCTATTTCTTTCGGATTCAATTTTGGAATCTGTCTCCGGATGAATTGGATTCTGGGAATTAAAATAATCAAATATTAAATTAATTAAAATGAGAGTTAAATTTATTGGAATTATAAATAAATTAGTATAAGTTTAAAATAAATATCTATATTTAAATTAAAAAAGTTTAATTAAATTTCATTTTAACATTAAATCCGGTTCGGCTGTTATAAAATTAAAAAAAAATTAAATCTAGGAATTTACTTTATCGACAATTAGTGGAGATGTGAATCAAGTCTCCGTCGATAAGTCGAATATTTAGCACAGACACGAATTAATGGGTTCGTATTTAAAAAACATTTTAAATAAATGTAGAAATTTTCTTTACTGACATATGAACCAGTATAAAGAGAAAGAGGGAAATATATGTATAATAGTAAATTTTTGTAATTTTTTTTGTTTCGTTTTTTATTACTTGTGGTCGAATTGGTGGCGCTGAATGTACAAGTCTTCCTGTCATTAAATTATTTTTGTCCTTTCTTACGCGGACCCAATCGTGACCCAAAACACGATCCAATGTCAATCGAAGTGTCATATCGGGCTCAAGAATATGTCTCACGATACTTTTTGCCTGTGACGTAATTGTATCACGTACACGTGAACGAAATATCCAATTTCTTGACATTTGATCCTTCAATAGTTTTCGTAAATTTGAATCGTCAAATGGCATCGAACCATTTAGCATTATATAGAGTATTATGCCCAGTGACCAAACGTCGGCCAATTTTGGATTATACGGCGTGCCGGATACCACTTCCGGTGCCGCGTACGCCGCCGATCCACAATACGTTTGACTTAAAACACGACGACCGTCGTCATCAATGCAAAATCTATTAGCAAAAATGTTTGTTTATTTAATACATTTTTTAACTTTTAAATTAAATTTATTAAATTTTATTTTATAAAATTTTACTTTATAAATTTTATTTATAATTTTATTTATAAAATAATTTATTTTATTAAAAAAATAATTTATTTATTAAATAATTTT
>JUFY01022116.1:0-12317 GCA_001855655.1 Leptopilina clavipes
CCCCAGTACCGAGCCAGTACAGATCTATCATTTGAAATTCTTTCGACATCGGTAGAAGATGAGATCCGCAAGCGGAACAAATCCAGTACCGCGCCAGTACTGACGATAGTAGGAAGGCGGATCCGAAAGTCGGAGAATAATTTGTACCGCGCCGGTTGCATTTTGGGATCCGAATCGGTACAGACCATCGGTACTGGCGGTCTGTACGGGCGTGGATCCCAGGCGGTTGTAAACTCCGACATTCGTCCGACTTTTCCGCCTGGGCTGGGCTAAAACTTGTACGCAATACATTATTTTAAATAAATTCATAAAAATCTCCTTATTTGGCATAAAGATTTCAAAAATGTTTTCATCAGTAAAGTAAAATTTTACTTGTAAATTTTATTTTCTATTGGAATTTCAATTTTTAATCGACGACTGGCTGATACGAATTGAATTTCCCAAACTGTTAAGTTCGTAAAACAAATGAAATTTAGGTTTTACGTATTTGAAATTCTCGGAAAACCCACAGCACTTGGTAATGAAATGCGTATTCATTGTCAGTAGTTGTAACTTTTCAAAGTTTCGTCGTAGAGCATCGAACGATTTTCTAATTCTAATTGCGACAGGCACGTCTTTCTGCGCCGTAATTTTAATTAGTGCCGCTACCCGCTTCCCAAATTACTTCTCTTTATTGAACATTCATGGATAAGAGGAAGACTAGTGAAAAATATGTTAAAAATAATAAAAAAAACAATACAAATAAAATAGAAATTTCACGAAATCATTATCCTGGATAAATAATTTTTATAAAATCCACATTTATACAGATTTTTTCCTCGACTCCTGTTATAGGAGAGAAAAAAGAAGAGATATGCATGAAAAAACTTTTACCTTCAATCGAGAATGTTTCATATTTTTTTTATATAAATTTCGCGACTGAGAAAATTAACATCTATGTTGATTTAAGAGCAAGCATCTGACTTTGAGTCAACATTGGCAGTATATGTAAAGCTGCAAAGTACTAAACACTAAAGCATCCCTAGAGCACAGGAAGCTTATCCACAGATAGATACACAAGCATGTAGCTTATTTCTCAAGCAAAGCAAAAGCGGACACAATTAACAAGCTTCCAGTGATGTGTCGAGTGGTTCAAACTTGTTCATTATGCTTGAGTTAACTTTGACTTGCGCTTGAATATTCGGAGATGCTTGTTTAAATTCCAAAGAGATCAAAGAAATTCATTAACAATTTTATAATCAAGTAACCCGGTAAAGTCGAGTGCTATACTTAGACAAGGTCCATACAAACTCAGATTGATACTCAGAGAAATTAGGTGTGAAAACAAATAGAAAATTAAATTCTGATTTCTTTTTCTAAATTTAAAATTGAATTCATTATCAAATGATTATTTTAATCAAAATTGGCCTAGATTATCAAATTTTTAGAAACTATTTTAGAATTAACTAACAATTTACTTTTAAATTGATATTTAGTCTCGTGTTATTATTTAAAAAAACTGCCCGATAGATTTATAAAATAGCATATTAAATTCGGCGAAAATTGAAAAACAGATAAAGTGCATTTTACGAAAATTGCAATTAAAATTTACGAGCAGCATAAGCACTTGTTTCATGTTTTTTCAAATTCTTCTATTTCCGATATGTTTCAGTAAAGCGAATGGTTTTAAAAGTAACAAAAATATATCATATCCGTAAACCAAAAGCGATTCATTTTCTTTTAACTTTACTAAAAGCTTCGTGCATTTTTCAACGATATGACTGTACAACATAATTTGTTTCATCTACAAACCCAGGTATTCGGATTTATATATTAAAACGGATGGTTTATTTAATTTTTAATTATTTTTAGGTGTCGCTAATTTTAAGAAAATCTTAATTTATTTTTATTAATTATATTTTATTCGTTGATAGATTGGGGTTATGGAATCTACCATTCAACTATTCTTTTTTTTGAGCCAGTCTATTTTACTATCAGTCAAATCGAAAAATCCGTAGAGAGAAAGAGGAAAGAAACACAATATAAAAATGTTTTTTCCGTGTCGGCCTATGCGATTCGACACTTTCCAACTGACGGATTATCATGTGGAGCTTTCTAACTAAATAAATATTAGATACTCAAAATAATATTCAATTTTCCAAAAAAATTCCAAAATTGCTAGTCAAAGGCAAGAAAATGTACCATAAATAGGTAACTTTGTTGGAGGAAAGCTGTTTTCGTCTTATTGCCAAAGTAAAATGTGAAATCGTGTTGAGAACTTTTGCAATTCACTTAATTGATTACCCAATTAGCCTCTAGAAACGGCGCAGTCAATTACAGTGGTACAAGATGAATAATTAAAGAGTTTGATGTTGGTAATGCCTTTAGGTGTACTTCAATACATTTCTGAGAGGTGATTCTATACGGTTTGTGCGATACTGACTCCCCGGGTCCCGAGTGCGCAGTTGAAAATCGCACAAAGCAGTTTTCTGCCCAAGAAGAAGAAGAAAATATGTGGCTGGCTGGGATCCCCTGCACGCGGCCACATAAGTTCGTTAGGTCGGCCCCAATTTTCACTTTATCAGAATTTACGAGCGCCTAAAAGCCCGCTGGGCTCCGTCTTAACCGATTCTTCTCTCTCTCTCTTTTTTTGTGTCGACGAAAAATTCAACACCCAAGAAAAAACAAATTTCTTTCCATTAAAATTACATCCACACGAATGTCGAAACTTTTCACCGAAAAAAAATGTTTATCATTAACTATTAGTTTTAAGAGAACAATAGAATAATTAAGATGATGAAAGATTCTGATACTTTTATTTCACATTTTGTTAATATTTCCTCCTATTCAATTTTAAATGAACGCAATAATATTTGAGAGGAATGCGAGATAATTTGCCTAGCTGAGAGAACAGGAGTGGTGTGTGTGCATGTATGTAGAGGTTGTACAGTAATAGGTTGACCTCCCTATCAAAATTATTGTACCACATGTGGGTGTGCATAATTTGAAACAAGCTGAATTTCGAAATTCCTTTGCGAAATCGGGTGGAAATTATCAGGGTCCGCACAAGCTTGGAGAATTGGGACTATGGTCAGAAACAACCACCAACTAAACCGATAACCACGCGTAATCCTGATCAGTAACGATACATGGGAAACGACGTAAACTCCCCAGGGAAATAGAATGCTATATAGTTCTAATTCTGACAGTACAACGAAAGCTTATTCATTTTGTATACAAACTTCACACAAATGTTACCAATAACCTGACGCACATTGACACTTGTAGGTTTATCTTAAAACATCCCTACTAATCCTTCCTTTGATCCTGCCGAGTGATTACTCCATTTGCCAATTCAAATGTAGATATTCAAATGTATTTGAATAACGAAGAATCAAACAGAAAAATAAATCCACAAGGGATTTTTTCCGATGTTGTTTAAATCTGACGCTTCAAGAAAAATTCAACATACTACCAGATAGCAGTGGTCAATGAGTTCCCTACACCATTATTTTGAGTAATTGTCAGCAATTCTAATAATAATTGGTATTTTTCCTCATTTTATAAATATTTTGCGGTTGGATACTGGGCTAACTTTGTGTCATTATTTTTTTATTTAAAATAAAGTAAAAGCTTTACCTTTAAGGTCCTTAAATCTGACCTTAATGATTTTCAGGAGACTCAGAATAATCCTAGAATTATAGGATTTCGTTTTGAAAAGCTTCATTTTACCAGTGAAGTTCGAACTGAACGGATTAATTAAAAGTAGGTTAAAACTGAAAACAAAATGTTGGTCACCACAGAACATATTGTGGAATTAAAATAAAAATATAAAATGAATTGCAAACAATTGTCTAGTGAAGCTATAATCCAGTGAACATTCGATAAATATCTTCTGGCTCTATGGGTGGAAAGTAGGCCATATGTGTTCTGGAAACGTTAGAGGGAATAATTAAACGTCAAAGTGATAACTGTAATTAAAATGCAACTCCGATATGGTAGAATTGTAGGATTTTTAAAAGAATTAAAAAAAAAGAAAACAGAGAATGTAAATCAGATGAATACTGATAAAACATCAAGCAGACAGATAAGTCCAAAATCGCAGAGAAGTATATAACCTACTTGGATGAATTCCCAGATTATGCCGATGTCGCTAGTGGGTAAACTATATAGAGTAGAACGAGTGTAAGCTTTATATAACTATAGCAATGTGCCGCTGCAAAACCCTTTTCATTCTCCTTGCCTGCCTGGAGAAACACACCCTCTGAACAACGCCAAGCAAGATAAGGGTATAGAGGGGAAAACGTTGGTGGTGGCGGCGGCAAGGATGGTGAATACGATGAGTTCCGCTTAGCCGGGAAATATGCTTTCACATTATAAAACGCTTCAGAAAATTTCTGTTTCGGCTTTATTGTCTGGAAAACGTTCCCAGTAAGTTAAGGCACCTATGCCTGAATACCATGCTATGGCTCTTACCTCTGCCTCTCACTGTTGTGAATACGAATATTCTCTCATGAAAATCTCCTTTGCTCATTTCTATAATAGCTTCATTTATCATTTTATTGGTTTAGTAGTGCTTTGTAATTGAAATTTTTTTTCTATTCTAACGTCATAAGGTAAAATTTGAATTTTTTGCGAACTTTATCACTCGGATATATTCACGTAACTAGAGTCACAAGAGAAATTGATCAATAAATTTTTCAAGAAAAAATTTTTTTACTTGAAAAGATGAAGGAAAATAAATTTTTACTTATTTCATGGCTTAAATTAATTGGAATTGTAGATAATAATTGTGAATGCAGGTATACTGCGCCTGTGATACTGCAACCATACGACCGCGGGAGCGAGTTAAAAAAACAGCTTTTAATATTGAGCAAGAGCAAAGAATATTATTTTTAAAATTATTCCTCCTGATATACTTACATCAATTATTGTTTAATTACAATTCGGATAAATTGCTCTAGATCAGGAAAGAATATTTCTTGCAAATTAAGTGTTCGCGAGAGATTTAAAACTGTGAAATATTTTTACTCCTAATATTCAACGTCGAGTATTTACTACAATATTTCACAATTTATCATCTTCTCATAAAATTTACATACTACACGTTTTTGTTGAGAAACATTTCAGTAATCATCTTCTCTAGTGGATTTACAAAATTATATTACATTAAACATTTCAAGGAATTCCATAATAAAAATTTTTTTAAACATTTGTTTCTATAAATTAAACGAAATTAAAATACATTTTTTAATTATGAGATAAATTTTAGAATTTTCATTTTTGCAAATTCTCGAAATATCTATGGAAAATTTGACTCTGGATAAAAAAAACGATTATGAGAGTAGTGCAGAAGAAAAGTTGTAAAAAAGAGGAAAAAAAAGAGAGATCTGTGTAAATTTGTCGCTTCGTCCCGTTGGAATCTGAATTCCAAAGCAAACTCGAAACTGAACACTACTTGGCCGTTGGCCAAATGACATCTGTTCAGCCGTCAGACGTCGCTAGCGAGCGTCAGACATAGTCACCCATCGTTTCGTGTCAAACAATCGCCAGCCAGGCCAAAATTGTATAATCCAAATCTGTTTCAGTCTAGTGCTTTGAAAAAAATGTTTTCCAACCCTTTTCTCCTATTCACAAAAGCAAAAAATTGAAAAACCATCGATACAAAATGAATTAGGCCGCGTTCTTGTTTTATTAATACGCCAAGTTTGATATTTGATTTTTTAAAAATATCAATAATTTATAGCTATTAAATTTGTTCTATATAAATAATCATTAAATAACTTTGTGACCTTCTTTTTAACATTTAAAAGATTCGTTATGTTTTATATCGAAATAGTCCCCTAGTTTTGAAGTAATTGAAAAAAAATTCGAGTGTACAGAACAGTAAAATAATGATCGATAACTGGCTTTCTTTATCAAGTAACACGAAAAGGCTTTATTAAATTTTCATGAAAACAACTAAGTGTCTCTCAATAAATTGACAGAGGTGTTTTTTCATTCCGTAAAAATTATCTTCTCTAACAAAAATATTTAAAATTATAAATTGACAATTACGAATTTTATAAAGAACGAAAAATTTTCAGATTACCCTGAGTACTCTAAAAATCATTAAGGTCAGGTGTAAGGATCTCAAAGGTAAAACTTTTATTTTAAATAAAAAAATTATGACAAAAAGTTAGCCCAGTATCCAACCGCAAAATATTTTATAAATTGAGGAAAAATTCTAATAATCATTAGGATTTTTGTATTTGTGGGACACTAGAGATCGAAAGAATCATAACAAAAAAAAATCATCAGGAAGAATATCATTTGAACCAGTTTATTTCACCCCACTATTTTTACCTCTGTATTTACTCACTTGTGTCAAAAGCGTTTTGTATAAAACTAGATGAAAATTTATGAGAAAATAAAATTGAGATTCGTAGTAATATCATCAGGTTTTGTTCTCATTACAGCAGCGTGGCACGTCGCGTTCAACTGCGACAAAACACCAGGCGTTAATAAATGATATTCAGCACTGCGATGCTGTGCGCAGTGGTGTCAAGAAAAAAGTTTGAATTCTACAAGCTGCATATTATGCAAACAATATTCCTCTAAATTTGTCTTTACGGACGGTAAATTTTACATATATTTTTTATTTAATACATAATAAAAAATATAGTTTACGACTTAGAATAAAATTATTTAGCGCGGTTTAGTTCAGACAAAGTACAAGTAAACAATTTCATTATTCGTTAACCTTTGATAAAATAAAATCGGGACATTTAAAACAACAACATCTAAACTATGTAGAAAACTTTGTCATCAGTATCTGATCAACAAGTCGTTCATTGGCATGGTGGGGCATAATAGCTTTCGGTTGACAATGCCAACCTTTGATCGGAGCCTTAACTCTCGGATGCCACACGCGCCAAAGGATCGCGCTAGTTATAACAACAAGAGTACAAAGAATTAACTGTCATTAATTAAAAATAATTTTTTTTTTTTTATGGAATATTTTTTGTCCTTAGTAATTTAATCCTTTATAAGATGTCCATATTTCACTAAAGAACATTTAAACAGCAAGAAAAAATGGATTCTACAAATTCAAAGAAAGTATCCCAGATCGGAAACGGGAAATCTCACAACCAGTCCTAGGGGTAATGCATACATTTTGCATAAATAAATAAATCCTTCGACTAATCACTAGATATTTATTAAAAAGGAGGTTATATTTGATAATTCTCCCATTATCCTAAGTCTCCTGAAAGTAATTAATATTTCAAAAAAATATCATTTTCAAACTTTGAACCGTCTTCATCAGTTTTTATTCAATTTTTATATTATCTTATTCGCGTCCTTACACGTATCTCGTTTCTTTTCGTGACGTGATGTCAAAGCACGTGCTCACTTCTGTCTGACTGTTCTCACGAGTAGGATGAAAATAAGAAAACTAATGGTAGGCTGACGAAATATAACTACTGGACGAATTTTGCAGACAAAAGAAGATGAAAATAAATTTCCACTGAAGCAATGGGAAGATTATTAATTATAGCGCGCATAACTTGGATTTTAGACTGGGAGAGCTTTTGTGTCCATCAAGTAGCTTATTAAGCATTCCGCTAACTTTATAGTCCTGTAAAAGCCGTCTGAATAGCGTATTATATAATAATAAGGATCATTTTAACTTTGTGCAAACGATACAATATGCACAAACTCTGAGTTAACTTCCGTTTTCGAAATAAATTTTCAATTGTTCATAAGAAATTAAACTCTTTTCTCCTAAATTGGATCAGTGATCGTCATAGTAATTAAATAATAGTAAAGTTTGTTTCTTGTTTCCGTTTTCTTAAACAGAATAATAAAATACAAACTTACGTATTATTTAACTCTGTGATTAAATAATTCTTATTAAAATTTAAGGATCTTCAGACAATATTTTTTCTTTTATTTAATTAACAAAACAAAAATAAATGACAGGATCAGTCATTCATTAATATTTCTTCGTCGTGATATGTATTAATGGCGTTCTGTAGATGCAATATTTACTAAGTTGAGATTTTAAGGCATTATTTGTAAATAAAAATTCTACGGGGACACTTGTATAACCTAGTATTAAGCAATAGACGAGTGTATAAATAAATATTTACCACTCAAGTTAACTGAATTTAAAGTGAAAAAGAAACTGTTGATTAAAGTAAAAAATTGTTCAAAGATAACCAAATAATTGCAAACTTTTCATAAATGTATCAAGTTTCTCATGAGATTAAAAAAGTTTCCGCTTACTTGATTAAAATTACTTCTGGCTTTACATATTATGATTAATTATTTACTAAAGTGAATTACATCTACTTCTATTTTTTTTAAATCTAATATATTAGTGGAATTTTCAGTGATACTCGGTATTTTTTTAATTAGCTTTGAAAATAACCATGTAGTATTAAAAGTTTGAAGTGGTTCTTGAAAGTGTATCCTCCATGTGCGAATACTGTTTTGCGAGCAATGTATGTCGGGAATAGATAGTAGCTTACGTTGGTTTGCTGACTAGAAGACCAGTCAAACGGGCAACTACCATTGGAGCTCGGTTTTAAGAGGATTACTTCGTGGTTTTGTAAAACCCTGCCAGTTTCCGGCATCAAAGTGCAAGCTTTTCAGTAAAATTGTGTCGAGATGTTATATTTACATGAGTGTACGATTGTACCAGTTGGCTATCGCATTTCAAATGATCCACCTGTTTCTGATCCATCTCACCCACACAGTTAGTTTACTTCTCTTTTCACCACTAACTTACAACTTTAATCCTTTCTCTACTTCCCCGAATAGCAATATCTTCAGAATGGTTTTTTTTCCAAAGGTTCTTCATCCAAAAAGCATATATCTAAATTTAGATATATTTGCAAACTTTTTGAAAAAATATTTTATTATCCACGCCGATGAATACTAAAAATAGTGCGAGTTTTTATGACCACTTGAAGGAGTATTTTGCAGACATCATCTACAAATCATCAAGAGATTACAACCCCTCACGTTACTCTTAAAATAACCAGAGAAAACTGGAGCAGTCACGAGGTGAAAAGTTTACATCCCGGGGAAGTAAACTCACTCACACTGCCTAACCTCGAAGGGTCGCAGGTACCCGGTAATAAAATGGCAGTAAAAAAACTCTTGCTTGGCAGGAGACCTTATTTCGCTAAGAAGAAAATGCAAAGCGAGCGCGAAAGAAAAATAATGGCAAAGGAAGGGTGCGAGTGTTGAAGAAGAAAGAGAGAAAAAGAAAGGAGTGGGGGTGGAAAGACGGGTTGAGAAGGTAAAAGAAGCTTGAAGGTAAGAAGTGGGTGGTAAGTATTCGCCGCGCGTCCTCCTGAATTATCGCACGAGCATTCCCGGGAAAATGCTACTAAATCAACCCTCCAGCTGTCCCTCTTGGACACCAGAAGGCGCTATCGTTTCGTCCTTCGCCTTCCGACTTTCTTCTACTTCTCCTTTCTCTCCGTTTTCTCGCTTCCAGCCCTTTTTCTCTTGTCCACACCACTCACTTTCTCACCCCCCTGCCCACCCAATTTACTCCCTCTACGTCCTGTTCTTTTTCGTCTAGTTCTGTCTTTGTTGCATCTATAACTTTGCATCTGTCTCAACCCCCTTTCCCAACCTGTCTTCGAGAAAGGAGGCGCCTCCTCTCTCTCTCTCTCCTTCTAGTGGCGGGAAAATGCAAATATAGGAAGAGACGGCGCGTGCGGGAGTCGTTCACTTGAAATATCGTTCCTAAATAAATAACGAACTGGTGTAATATGCGAAATTACGAGGTTCTCTTATTTTCACGTCGAGGCATACTAACGCCATTTTAACTTGGTCGCACCGAATAGTAATGTCGGTAGTAGCTTCGCTTCGTCTCGATATGCAGCACTCGTCTCTTCGTGAGCAGAGGCACGTCGTTAATACGTTTCGAGACACGACGCTATTCGAATTTCGCCATAAATCAACGTAATAACGTTGAGAAGGGCCGCTGGAGGAAGAAAAAATAAGGGTGAGTTTCAGATGAGCGACCAGGTGTACTTGGTTTTGTGGAATGCATTACTGATAAAATATTCTGAATTCCTAATCGATCACTGAATCATGTTTCTCGCGTTAGATTGATTCAAAGTACTGTTCCCCTTTATTTTATGACAATTCTAGAGGAACTTTTCCTGAACAATTTGTGGACTCACTGCTACAAAGTTTAAAAGTGTCAATTGGTTTCATTACTAATGTTTAAAAGTTATCAAGAATAACATATCAGAATATAAGATAAGAATTTAATTTTAGTTATCTAGAGCTTCTGACGAGCATCAGAGCTGGATCAGGTTAGCACTTTCAGATCAGCGACGCTAGACGACGTTCTAGCTTGAGCCAGGAATGACCCTGGACATTACAAAACATTTTTCTATCCGGGTAATTTCTGATTTTCGACCGTGTTGCAAAGCATCAATTCAATGTTCGATTCAGTTCCAAAAGTATTCTATATTATTAATATATAAGAATAAGATTTAGGCAAAGGCCTAAATCTTGGCATCATTATGAGAACTTCATTATTTGTAAACATGTCCTATCGAAATAGAATCCGTAATTTAGCTAAACACCTAGGTAGCCAACCAACCGAACCAAAGATACAAATAGTAAAATAAATTTTAAATAATTAAAAACTCTTTAGATTATTTGGCGTATTATCATATTATCATACAAGAGAATAAAGAAGAGAATTTTGAATAGAAAGTACATTAAGCATTTGGCCACATTCCAACAAGAGTATATATATATGAAAAAATGTTCTTTTTCGAACTCTCCCTTTTTTGATTCTAACGAGACGTCAAATGGCAATTTATCAACATATTGGAAAAAAGCATTGCTATCATTTTATAGGGGTTGAGCGTCTCGTTTTCGAGGTGAAGACGTTATCAGTGAAAGATACATTTTCCTCGTTTAGATGGATGAACGTTGACGATGTGTCTGCATACATCGAGTTCGAGGACCGAGAACATACTTTTGCCACGGCATGAAGCCGTTTTCAGAAAAAGGAAGTATATGCACGACATTACGTCGGTCTACTCTTCAGAATGCAAGTGCGATTTCTGTGACTTTCCTTTCTTGAGACCCACAGGGACACGCGTCTCAACCATTAATCTTGATTCCGTGGACCAATGGAGAATGCAACTGAATGGTGAGACCGTCTACATCCGCATAACCTCAGGAGGCACCTTCGATCTCTCTTTCTGTCTCCCTTCCTTTCTTCATCTCATTCGCAATCTTTCTTCTTTTCTATTTGCTTTCTCACTCCAGTTCTTATTCCCCTGTAATCGAAAACTCGAGTATTTTGTTATATCCCCTCGCAGGGAGTTCATTCCCATCGACTTGACTTAACAACCCCTTTCAGTTTGCCTATTCTTTCATTTAAACACATTTTCATGAAAGAAAAAAATTAACCTGTCCCTTTTTTTTTGAAAAGTCATCTAAAGATGAATTACTAAATCAAAAAAAAAAAATGTAATGTTGAAAAGTAGTTAAAAAGTTTAGTTGGGTATTTCTTTTGACATCTGGCAGAGTTTAATGCATTTGTCGTTAACATCTCTGATGATAGTTTTCATAAAGTTCCTTGGGAGAAGTACCTGCATCGCGAGATAACCTTACTTTATATGCACCAGGAAACCGCTTCCATCTTTCCATGTCTGTGGCATTATGAGTGAGAATTCACAGAAGCATGGGGCCATTGTGGAGCGTTATGGTCGGGTGTGTAGACCAATTATAACTGCATGCGTAACTTGGGCAAACTCGCACGAGACTCCTGTAAAGCCACTAAAAGACAAACTAAGGTTACAGCCGTTATAGGAGCACCCACTTGGCATCAAGCCCACGCCTCAAGATGAGATGCGAGGCGGTGCGACGCGACGAGAGTAGATGATGCAAAAGTTTCATAACCCCAATGAAAATGTCGCTCCCACCACTGATGCCATATGCATACGACATAGGTACGCGAATATCTACTTCGAAATAGAATTTTTTTATTATTGTTTCGACGCCGTGTGCCAAAAATTTTTTTTATTAATATCTCTTGCTTTCATTCCTCTATTTCTTGCAATCTCTGCAACATTCGTTTATTATTGCTTCTTACCCAAACACAAAATTTACTTTTCAAACTGAATTGAACAATTTCTTTCATTGATTCTTTGCAACCAGGTCAAAAATCAGAAGCTTTTTTACCCGAATAGAAAAATGTTTTGTAATGTCTAGAGTCATTCCTGGCTAGCATCCTTGATCTGGAAGGTCTAGCTTTACCCAGCTCTGATGCTCGTTATAAGCTAACTGTCTGAGCGATCTTTATAATA
>JUFY01022118.1:0-11191 GCA_001855655.1 Leptopilina clavipes
AAAGAAAAATTTATTGTTTAAATTTAAATAAAAATTGTATAAAATTTCTTTAAAAATGAAAAATTATTTTTACCGTACAATTAATAGATTTGGTTTTTGTTATTTTTTACCAGGATTTAAATGAACTGGCTGGACTGGTAAGAGGAGAATTGCCAAAATTAACACGCGAAGTTATTATCAATCTTATAACGGTCGATGTTCACGCGAGAGATATTATTTCAGTTTTAGTCGAGAATAAAATTCAGTCCAGGTAAAAACTGTATTTTTTATTTACATATTAAGTAAGTAAACTTTAAATAAATAAGGCTTTTATTAAATAAATATTTATTTTATTCTTAATTATTATTTAATATTTTTGTTACATAACATTTTTATTTCAAATAGAAAATTAATTTAAATCATTCTTTTTATTTCGAATTTAATTTTTCTTCTTTAAATTTTACAAATTTAGGAAAAAATCCAGTAACTTCAAATTTAAGGAAAAATATTTCTTCTCCTTTTTTGTGGCTTTGACTAGTAAAATATTTTTTTTAATTTTCTTGGATTTAATTTTCTTTAGTTTCTTTTAAATTTTTTTCGTTTTAGTTCAAGTTTTGATTGGATGAAGAATTTACGTTACTACTGGGAGGAAGAAATCGACAGTTGTCTGGCAAAAATGAGTAATGCAGAATATCGTTACGGTTATGAATATCTTGGGGCTCAAAGAAGATTAGTTATCACTCCCTTAACTGATAAATGCTATTTGTGTCTTATGGGAGCACTTCAATTAGACCTAGGTATTCAATTATTTTTACATCGTGAATAATTTTTAAAAAACAAAAAGAAAAGAAAAAGAATTATTTTTAGAAGAACAAATTTTTGCTCAAAATTATTTATTTTAATTATTAAACTTGTAAATTAAATAAAAAAATTAATAATTTAATTAGTAAAATTAAAGTAAAATCAATAATTAAATTAGTAAATTAAATTGAAATTATTGCTTCATTGAATAAAAAGTGAATTAAAAATTTGTAATTTAGGTGGAGCTCCTGCAGGTCCAGCCGGAACTGGAAAAACCGAGACAACGAAAGATCTTGCTAAAGCTTTAGCCATTCAATGTGTTGTATTTAATTGCTCAGAAGGTTTAGATTACAGGGTAAATATTAATTTAGTAATTAATATAATTTTCATAATTTAATACTAATTTTTATTAACACTAAAAACAATTTCATTAAAAAGAATTTTTCATTTCATTATATTATTGATATTTATTATTGATATTATTTATTCTTAACTTGACTAAAATATATTTACAATTTAAATTGTTCTTATGTGAAAATATGTGAAAATATAAAAATTGGACTAACTTTTGTTCCGATTGTTTGTCGGATTCTTTCTTAAATTTTTTTTCAAATATTTTCTTCAATTAGTAATTATTAAAATTTTAAATTAATGCTATTATTATTGCTATTATTCTATCAATTATGTGTGAAAAATTTTTTATTTTCTTCAAATTATTTACCTGTTAATTATTTATTTAATAACTATATTAACTTTTGTTTTCTAAAAGATGATGGGCAGATTCTTTTCTGGCTTGGCCACTTCTGGTGCTTGGTGCTGTTTCGATGAATTTAATCGAATCGATATTGAAGTCCTCTCAGTAATTGCTCAACAATTAATCACCATCAGAAATGCAAAAATTATTCGCGCCAATGAGTGAGAAATTTTTTCGGCAAAAAAAAAAAACAATATCTTTTTCAATTTTAATTATAAATTTTTTTAATTGAAAATTAAGAAAAAAATATTAAAAGAGTAATTACATATTACGAAAACAACAAAATAAAATAGTATTTATGAAGAAAAGGGAACAAACAAAATAAGTAAATTATAAGATTCAATATAGTTTTATGTTCATATTCTTTCTTTTTTTTTTATGCAGATTTATTTTTGAGGGACGCAAGATAAAATTAGTGATGTCTTGTGCTACTTTCATCACAATGAATCCCGGTTATGCTGGACGCACCGAATTACCGGATAATTTAAAATCACTATTTAGACCGTTCGCCATGATGGTACCAGATTACAGTAAATACTTAAATTGTTGAAATTAAAATACAACGGAAAAAATAGTTTAAATTATTTTTAACGATTAATTCAAATTTAGAGAGATGAAGAAAACATAAATTGCTACACTGGCAAAAAAAATTATTTGATTCAAATAACCGATTACTTCTCTATTATCAAATAAATATTTATTTGGACCAAATAATTTTTATTTAATTCAAATAAACTGTAAGTGAAATAATCATTTCTGTATTTTAATCAAATACCATTTAATTGACTCAAATAAAGTTTATTTGGTACAAATAAATATTTATTTTGATAATAAACAAATAATCGATTATTTATTGAATCAAATAAATGTTTTTTGCCGTTTGAACGAGAGAAAAATACGTATTATGATACCGAATTATAATTGAGATTGTAATAAATTATATAATTATTTTTTAGAACTCATCGCAGAAGTAACATTATATTCGGAGGGTTTCGAATCATCAAAGTCATTATCTACGAAAATGACACTCATGTACACATTGTGCAGTGAACAACTCTCACAGCAAGATCATTATGACTTCGGAATGAGGTGATTGAGAAATTGAGAATTTCAATGAATTTCATCAAAAAATTGATGCAAAAATTGTGTTTTTAAAATTGTTATTTTAAAAAATTTTTGAAAAATTTTCTTTCAAATGAAAAAATTCCTACTTTACAGAGCAGTAAAGAGTGTATTGGTAATGGCAGGAAGTCTAAAGCGTGAAAATCCGGAAAAATTGGAAGACGTCGTCTTACTAAGGGCTTTGAGAGACAGCAATCTACCGAAATTTTTGTCCGATGATACGAAATTATTTTTGGGAATTCTGGGAGATTTGTTTCCAGGTTTGGGAAAAATTTAAGCAAATTTAAAAATTTTTTCGACCAAGAAAAAAAAATTGGTTAAAACTTTTTTCGCTTTTTCTTTCAGGTCTCGTGATTCCCGATGAAGATTATGGTGTTTTTCAAGAAACGGCAGAAAAGGTGAGAATTTTGTGCGTTTTTAGAGAATTGCTTTTTCAAGACCCTGAATTTAACGTCGAACAATTTTTTCTTTTGTCATTTTTTCAGAATAAAAATTAAGTTTTTTTTGTTTTGTTTGTTTACAGACGATGAGGGATGCTGGCTTACAATCGGAATTGTGCTCCATTGTTAAAACAATTCAATTACACGAAACAATGTTAGTTAGACATGGAGTGATGTTAGTTGGTCCCGCTGGTTCCGGTAAAACGACCGTTCTTCAAGTAATTTAATTTCCTGATTTTTAATTTGTTTAATAATTCAATATTTGTTTAATAAAACAATACTAATACGGGGAAAAAATTAATACATATAGAAATAATTTTCTATATTATTTATACATTTGGAGAAAAAACGAAAATAATTTACAAGTTTTACCCTAAAATATTTATAATGTTTTTCTTAATAAATTTTTTAGACTTTAAAGAACACTTACACACGACTTTACGAAATGAATGTTTCAAAATCGTATTATCAAAAAGTTCACACATACGTTTTGAATCCAAAAGCGGTGACAATTGGTGAATTGTACGGATCAGTGGATACCATGAGCAATGAATGGCACGATGGTTTAATTGGAGCAATTATTCGCCACGCTTGTTCTGTAAGAATAGATTTATTCTGTTTTTAACTATTTTTTATGTTTGTTATTTATATATAAATTAATTATTAATTGCTAATTATTTATATAATTAGAATTAATTTGAATTTGGTGTTTTCTTTCCTAATTTTTCCTAATTTCCCCCAAGAAACACCAATAAGCAAATAAATTTGAAAAAATAATCAGAATTATTTATAATATTTATATATAATTAAAATTAATTTTAATTAACTGTAATTATTTATTATATTAATATTTATTTAAATTCGAAACGATTCAACACGTAATATGATTTTTTTTTAAATACATTCAATTTTTCCGAATTATTTATTTATTGTGGAAAATTAATTTTCAGTTCACAACAGAGGAACATCAGTGGATCGTTTGCGATGGTCCAGTCGATGCAATTTGGATAGAAAATATGAATACTGTTTTGGATGACAATAAAATGCTGTGTCTCGCTAATTCCGAGCGAATTAAATTTACTCCATACGTTCATATGCTTTTTGAAGTCATGGATCTTTCTCAAGCTTCACCGGCAACTGTCAGTAGATGTGGTAAAACTATTTTTTTCATTTTTGTTATCAATAAAAAAAGAGAGAGAAAAAAATGCAAAACTTTTCATTTTTTTTGTCTTTTTTCTCGAAAACGAAAAACTTAATTGCCGATTAAAATTTATAAAAAATAAATGTAAATATTTTCAAAGTCAGTTCTTGAACAAAAGTTATATGCAAAAAAAAGGAACAAAATAATAAAAAAAGGATTTCTGTAAATAAGAAAATTCAAAAAAAAAATTGAAATTTTTCAGAATCAATTTTTTGGTAAATTAACTAACGAAAAAAATTTTTCAATCTTTTTCAGGAATGGTGTATTTTGATTCTGCTGATCTTAAATGGATGCCTTATGCAAAAAGCTGGTTGCAAAAAATCCCCGAAAGTAATCTTAATGAATCTTTGCGTCATGAGATAATGTATCTTTTGGAGACTTACGTCGATGATGGATTCACGTTTTTGAAAAAGAATTGCGATCAAATTATATCACAGGTTCATATTTGCAAATTTTTGACATTAAAAGAAAGAAAAAAAACGTTAATCAAGTAATTTAGTTTTCTTAGAAAAAAACGTTAATCAAGTAATTTAATTTTCTTAGAAAAAAACTTTAATCAACTAAATTGATTTTCTTTGAAAATAAACGTTAATCAACTAATTTTATTTTATTTGAAAAAAACGTTAATCAACTAATTTAATTTTCTTAGAAAAAAAATTACCTTTTGATGAATTATGGTAATAATTTTTTTCAATGAAAAAATTTTTTTGTTTTTGAAAAATTCAGGTAGATATCGGCAAAGTGAACATGCTTTGCGCTTTGATGGAAAGCATTATTTTAGAACCGAATGCAATCGATAAATCCGCTGATATGGAAAATGTGAAAAGTTTTCTCACCCAGTCGTTTATTATCTCCTATATTTGGGCAATTGGTGGAAATTTAATTGATTCTGCGAGACGAGCTTTCGAATTGTTTGTGAGAAATCAATTCAACGACAATCCATATTCTCGGTATTATTAATTATCATTATTATTTATTAATAATTACGACTATATTATTATTATTATTAAATTTTTTTTCATCTCCTCTCTAAAAAGAAAATTATTATTATTAGCTTTACTAATTTAATTAAACTATTAATTAATCGAAAATTTAAAATGAAATTATTTATTTTAATTAAAAATTTTATTTTACTCTTGCAATTTTTGTTCTTGGTTTTATACAATTTTTGATTAATTTTGTGTCTTTACTTTTATTAATAGTTTGCCCCTTTCTGAAGATTTGTGGAACCTTTATATAAATGGCAAGAGTCGAAATTTAGAATTATGGGAAAAATTAATGCCATTGTTTGTTTATGACAAAACAGTGCCATTTTTTGAAATTCTCGTTCCTACAGTCGACACTGTGCGATTTGGTTATCTCATGGAGAAATTTTTAAACGTCAATAAAGCAATTCTTTTCACCGGTGACACTGGTTAGTGTGATAATAATTTCGCTTTACTTGTCATTTAAAATTAAATATTCGATTTATTGGAAAATATTCTTTATTAATTGGAAAAATATTTCTAAATAATTCTGAATCAGAACTTTTGTTTTTCGTTTTCAATTTTCCAGTTGTATTATATATAAATTATACGTAACAAAATGGTTGTTAAAAAAATTAAATTTCTATTTAATTTATTTAATTAAAAAAAATATTTCATTTTTCCAATGATATATTTGTAAATTTTGAAAAATTAAAATTTTTCAGAATCAAAATTTACAAAAATGTAAAATTGATAAATTTTTTTTCTTCATTTTCAGGTGTTGGAAAATCAGTAATAGCCAAAGTTGTCCTGCGAACACTTCAGCAATCTGGACTTTGGGTTCCGGTTGTAATGAACTTTTCCGCTCAAACAAGTAGCGGACGAATTCAAGAGATTTTGGAATTAAAATTGGAAAAAAAGAAGCGAACAGTATTGGGCGCGCCTTTTGGAAAACGAATTTGCATTTTCATCGATGACGTAAATATGCCGAAATTAGACACCTATGGTTCTCAACCACCAATAGAATTACTGAGGTAATTTTCCAAAAAAAAAAAAGAAATTTTCCCAAAAATGCTATTTTTATCCTATTTATTTCAATATATTTTATCGTCATTTACACAAAAATATTAATTTTCTTTTAAAGACAATTTCTCGATTTTGGAGGCATTTACGATCGAGAGAAATTGTTTTGGAAGACAATGGAAGATGTTGTATTAAGTTGCGCCTGTGCTCCTCCTGGAGGCGGAAGAAATCCTCTGACTCCGCGATTTATTCGTCATTTTGGAGTGCTGGCTATTCCAACGCCTTCTGAAGATTCTCTAAAAGTTATTTTCAGGTAAATTTGCTCGTATTTTTTTTTTTTTAATTTTTTTTTTCTTGAGAAAAATTTTACCATATGTTTTTAAAATTCTAGATCAATAATGAATGGATTTCTTCAAGAATTTCTCCAACCGATAATTGAAATCGGTGACAAAATCGTATCGGCAACGGTTGAAATTTACAACAGAATTTCTATTGACTTCCTTCCAACTCCAGAGAAGAGTCATTATATTTTTAATTTACGAGATTTGTCAAAATGCATTCAAGGAATGCTTCAAGCTGATCCGTCAATCATCATTGGTGCAAAACAAATGCTTAGGTTTTATTTTCTTATTTTTAAAGACACTTTTGAAAGTAATTTTTAATTTTTCGATTCAGATATTTTACAATTATTATTTTTATATATTTCGCATTTTTTGTATTTTTATATTTTTCATATTTTTTGTATTTTTATATTTTTCGTAGTTTTGTATTTTTCGTATTTTTTGTATTTTTATATTTTTTGTTTTTTTCATAATTTTATATTTTTCATAATTTTGTATTTTTCGTATGTTTCGTATTTTTATATTTTTTTCCTATTTTTCGTTTTTTTTTGTATTTTTATTTATTTTTATTATATTTATATTTGATTTTTATCCAACTGTTCATTAAGAATTTAATTACAAAATTTTTTTCAGACTCTTTTATCACGAGTGCTTGAGAGTTTTTCACGATCGACTGATAAATACAGAGGACAAAAGTTACTTCTATCGTCTATTAACCGACACCTGTTCTCGTACATTTGGAGACGAGGTGATTCCACTTCCTCGAGATGAAGTCATCACACAGCCACCTCTACTTCTTTTCGGAGATTTTATGTCCTTTGGCGCAACGAAAGAGCAGAAATTTTATGAAGAAATCAGTGATTTAACGAAAGCAACAAATGTTTTACAAGTATATTTCAAATTTCCTTTACTTGATAATTTAATATTCAATTTGTTTTATTTTTTACATTTCGTCTCCTATAAAAATGAGAAAATTGAATTAATTATTTGATATTCGATTAAAAAAAAATTTTTTTATTTCTTCTTCTATAAAAATGAAAAGATTGAAGTAATTAATATTTTATAAAAATATTTATTTATTATATTATACTTTTGAAAAAAAATTATAATATACTTAAAAAAAATAAAATGTTTTGTTTAGAAAGAAAAGAAGGAATAAAAATTAAAAAATTGAAGGTTTTCAGGATTATTTGGACGACTATTGTTTGGTGACATCGAAGGAGATGAATCTTATATTTTTCACGGATGCTGTTGAACATTTATGCAGATTGGCGAGAATTTTGAGATCGGAAAGAGGAAATGGTCTTCTCGTTGGACTTGGTGGAATGGGAAAACAAAGTTTGACTAAATTAGCGTCCCATTTGAATGGCTATCGGTAGGTTTTCCTCTCCCTCTTTTTTAAAATATCAATAACAAATGTAAATACAGAAAATTTATTTAAAAAAATTTATTTAAATTTATTTTCTCCCTTTTTAAATTTGTTTACTTTCGAATTATTTATTGTAGATAAAATAGATAAAATAGAAAATTTCAAAAACTGTTTCAAATTAAAAAAATTTTTACATAATTCACCTTTTTTTCTATTTTCTATAATAGCTGTTTGCAAATTGAGGTGACACGTGGTTACGACATGAATTCTTGGCACGAGGATCTTCGACGTTTTTACTTTAAACCAGGAGCATTTGCCGAAGATGTCACATTTCTTTTCACTGACACACAAATTGTTCTCGAGGAATTTTTGGAGGACATAAACAATACCTTAAATTCCGGTAACAATAAGAATTTTAATTGCTCTTTTTTTGTTTTTTTAATTGTTGTGAAAATTAAAGATAAATTTGATAATTATTTTTCAATATGAAACATTTTTTTTTCACGATAATATTAGTATTTTAAATAAAATTGTAATTATTTGTGAAGATGGGAATAAATATAATAAAAAAATATCAAAATTACAGGAGAAGTACCGAATTTGTTTGAGGCTGACGAATTGGAGAAGGCAATAATTGCTACAAGACTGGCTGCCAAAAAAGCCGGTATTAACGAATCTGATCGAGATGGAATTTACAATTATTTCATCGGTAGAGTTAGAAATCATCTTCATTTGATGCTTTGCATGAGCCCCGTTGGAAATACTTTCAGGTAAAAATTATATAATTTAATAAAAAAATTATTTACTATTATTTATTTACTTATTTATTTTTTTACTTACTTATTTAATTATTTATTTTTTTACTTATTTATTTACTTATTTATTTACTTAATTAGTTATTTATTTACTTATATTTATTTAGAGAGCAAACTGATAGTTAAATGGTCCTTTGAAAAAAAATAGTAAAAAAAAATAGAAATTTAATTTTATTAGAGAAAAAAATTACACTTATGACAATTTAAATAATTTTTTTTCCAAAGACATCGCTGTCGAATGTTTCCATCGCTCGTGAATTGTTGTACGATTGATTGGTTTACAAAATGGCCAAATGAAGCACTCCTTTCAGTAGCAAAGAAAATAATCGAACCAATTGCCGATCGTGATGAAAATAAATTATCCGCTTTATCTTCAATTTGCGTTTTAATGCACGAAGTAAAAATATTTAATTTGAATATGAATAAAAATTTAATTACAAAAAAAAAATATTCTATCTCCGTAGAAGTAGATATATCGTATTTTATTAATTAAATTTCATTTTATCAATTATTTTCTGAATATAAAAATAAAAACTTTTTCTGTTAATAATTTTATACTTAAATGACATTTCTTGATATTTTTCAAAAGGCATGAAAGAAAATATTTTTTCTTGATTAAAATTTTTACCATAAAAAAAAATAATTTCCTTAAAAATTTGGAGAAAATTCAGTATTAATTTCTTTTCTTTTCTTAATTACGCAGAGTGTTGAAGAAATGACTGTGAGATTTTTCAACGAGATGCGAAGAAGATATTACACCACTCCGAGTAGTTATTTAGCTTTATTAAAACTCTTCTTAGCAACTTTGAGGAAAAAAATCAAAACAACTTTGACGCTAAAGGGCAAAATTGCCAATGGCTTGAACGTAAGTTTAATTAATTATTCAATTAATCTTGTATTTCAATAATAAAATTATTTCTAATTCTAATAAATTTTTATAACAGAAAAAAGTGGATTAAATTAAATTAAATTAATTTAATTATTAAAATACAATTATAATTCTAATAAATTTTTATAACAGAAAAAAAGTGAATTAAATTAAATTAATTAATTTTTTTCAAATACAATTTAATGAAAAAAAAAAATGTTTTATTCTTCAGAAATTGCAAGAAACAAACGAAACAATTGCAATGATGAAGGAGCAATTGATCATTCTTGCTCCGAAATTAAAGATAAGTTCAGAAGAAGTTTCGAAAATAATGCAAATACTTGCGAAGCAACAGATCGAACTCGACAAAGTGCGAATCACTGTGGCTGCTGATGAGGCAATCGTCAAGGTATTGTTATAAGTTAAAATTAACACCTTGTAAATGAAATAATGCAAATTTTATTTTTTGAAAAATTTTTTTCTTTTAAAATAATTCAATATAGTATAGAATTTTTTCAAATTGTAAAAAAGGAAAAACTGTTAATAAAAAATTTTTACCTATCAATAATAATAAGTAAAATAGAAATAAATAAAGATTTTTTTTCTAATTTGTTTCAATAATAGATGAAAGCTGAAGAAACAACGGCTCTGGAAATTGAAGCTAGAAAAGATTTGGAAGCAGCGATGCCAGCATTGGAGGAAGCGCAGAAAGCCCTCGAATCGTTAAATAAAAATGATATAAATGAAATTAAAGTTTTCAACAGTCCTCCTCCTCTTGTTCGCTATGTGATGGAAGCCGTTAATTTATTATTGGGAGAAAAGTAAAGCAATCGTCACTTCTAATATTTAAATACACTAAATAAACCGATAAAATTTTAAATAAATAGTAAATTTTTTTATTTTTACTCAACTAATTAAATTAATTTTTAAAGAATGAAGAAAAGAAAGAAAAAGAGAATAAAGAATTAAATTAATATTTCAGTAGTAATAATTTAAAAATTAAAAATTAAAATTAACGAATTAATTCAATTTAATTAGTTTTTAATGGATTAATTAAATAAATTAAATATGTTGATATTTAATTAATTGATCATTTCAATTAATTAATTTACAATTGTAAAAAATATTGACAAAAAACCCTTTTTTTTACAGGCTTGATTGGACAACAGCGAGAGTCGTTCTTGGTGATTTACACTTTTTGGATCGATTAATTGAATATCCAAAAGATGAAATTAATGACAAACTACTGAAAAAATTGCAAGACTATATAAAAAATCCAAATTTTTTGCCAAACATTGTTGCAAAACAAAGCAAAGTTTGCAAATCAATTTGCATCTGGGTTCGAGCGATTGATGGTTATGCCAAATTATTTAGAATTGTCCATCCAAAACGCCTCAAGTGAGAATATTGTCTTAAAAAAGAATTTTTCGTTTTATTTTCCTACTCTTTTATTATTTTCTTATTTTATTTTTTTATTATTATAAATATTTATAATAAAATATTTATTCAAATA
>JUFY01022118.1:11411-21784 GCA_001855655.1 Leptopilina clavipes
GAGTATTCCTTTTTTAAAATAATATAAAATTATTTAAATAGAATGATAGAATATTTTTTATCAATTAATTTTACAGAATTGGACTTATTTATATTTAAATAATAATTAACGAAAAGTAGAATTTTTACTAAATTTCGAATTTTTGTAGATTACAAGCGGCGGAAAAAGAATTGAGTGCGATTATGAATGTTTTGGAAGAAAAACAACAACAATTGCAAGAAGTAGAGAATAAAATCAACAAATTAAAAAGAGAGTATAAGGAAGCTGTTGATAATTTAACATCTTTGGAATATAATATTCAATTGAGTGAGGCTCGACTCAATAGATCGGGAAGATTAACTTCCGCTTTGGCCGATGAAGAAATTCGCTGGCAGGAAAATATGAAAGTAAAAAATTTGTTTTCATATCTGAATGAATTTCATAAAATTATTTACTAGATAATTTATAATAAACATAAATCTTATTATTTTAAATAATAATATTGGTAAATCAAATATCAATTTATTATTTACTAATTTATTCTTAATCATAATTAATTATTGATTTATTATGAATTATAATAAATATAATTATTTATTAATTTGTTATTAATTATAATTAATTATTAATTTATCACTAATTATAATTAATAAATATAACTAACTATTAAATAATTCATAAGTATTTTTTTGATTATGTTAACGATATTCTTAATTAAGTAAGTTACAAATTACAGAAATAAATATTAATGAATATGTAAATTTTATTTCGATAGGATTTCGATAGGCAGATGGAAAATTTCATTGGAGACACTTTAGTGGCCGCTGGTGCTCTGGCATATCTAGGTGCATTTACCAGTGAATACAGAAAGGAATTATTGACAAAATGGCTAAAAACTTGCGATGAACAAAAAATACCGATAACCAGGAATTTTAATTTAATTACCGTTTTGATTGATCCTTATGAAATTCGTTTGTGGAATAGTTTTGGCCTACCTAGAGATCAGGTCAGTACGGAAAATGCCATTTTTGTCACACAAGCTGAAAAATGGTCACTGATGATTGATCCACAAGAACAGGTGAAAAAAAAAGAAAACAGTTAAAAAATTTCTTTATTTTTTTCTCTATTTTACAAAAATAGAGAAAAATTCCAAACTGAAGAAATAAAAATTGTTTTTCAATTCTAAAAAAAAACGAACAAATAGGCTAATCGTTGGATAAGAAATATGGAACAAGAGAATAAATTAAAAATTTGTAAACTTACTGATGGAAATTTAATGAGAATTATGGAATCATGCATTAGAATTGGTTCGCCAATTTTGCTTGAGGATGTTGGTGAAATTTTGGATCCCAGTTTGGAGCCAGTTCTTCTAAAACAAACATTCGTTCAAGTTTGTTCTTCTCGAATTATGTTGATTTTTTTTAATAATAATAATAATAATTAGTTAACATTTATAACGAATGGAAAAGTTAAATTTTCTTTTCATTTTTTATTCAGGGAGGAAGAAAATTGATTCGCTTGGGAGAAAGTGATATCGAGTATGATGAGAATTTTCGATTATACATTACCACGAAAATGGCCAATCCTCATTATTTACCGGAAATTTGCATTAAAGTCACAATTGTTAATTTCACTGTGACGCCATCAGGATTAGAAGAACAACTTCTTGCGTGAGAAAATACAAATTTTTAAATAGAAAATTTAAATAGAAATTTAAAATTTCCACCAAATTCCACTAAAGTGGAAAAATTTATGAGATAAACAAACGAATACTCTTTCTATAAATAAAATAAAATTATAAATTTATAACTATTTATATATAAATTTAAACTTATAAATTATAATTTATAAACTTATAAAATTACAAATTTTCTAAATTTTTTTTTGTAAAATTTTAGAAAATTCTCACTAATTTTACATTTTCTTATCATTTTTTTTTTATTTATTTACTTTCCTATTATTTTTCTTCTTTTATTTTTTCTTATTTTCTTAACATTTTCTTCTTAATTTTTACGAAACATTTTTTAAAAATTAATTTTACGATGCTTCTTATTAATTTTTGTATAATTGTAAAAAATATTTAATTCTTTGAATTTTATTGAAATATTTTCTTCAAAATTTTGTGAAGGAGAAAAAATTATTTATTTTAGTGACGTGGTTCGTCTCGAGAAACCAGAATTAGAGAAAATGAGAAACGAATTAATTGCAAAAATTAATGGGGACAAGAATCAACTGCAAAATATAGAGGATAAAATTCTTTCGCTTCTATTTAGTTCCGGTGATAATATTCTTGATAATGAAGAATTAATCGAGACATTGAATAATAGTAAAGAAACGTCAGCAATAATTGTTACGAGACTTATTGAAACTGAGGCAACAGAAGAAAAGATTTCCATCACTCGAGATAAATATCGTTCCGTAGCAACGCGAGGTTCCGTTTTGTATTTCGTCGTTGCCGATTTAGCGGAAATCGATCCTATGTATCAATTTTCCCTGAAATATTTCAATCAGGCGAGTTTTTAATTTAATTACTTCCAAATTATAAATAAATAAATAAGTTATTAAAATAAATTAAATAAATTAATACAATATTTTAATTGACAGAATCTCGAATTTGTTTATATTTATGTTTTATTTTATTATACAAAATTATTTATTCACGTTATATTATAAGTTATTTATATGTTTATTATATTTATGTATTAATTATTAATTATTAATAATTCTGTTGAACTTTTATTTTTAACAGATATTCAATAATGTCATTGAGGTGAGCGAGAAAAGTGAAAATTTAGAAATTCGTCTAACAACTTTATATGATGAGATAACATTGGCAATTTACACGAATATATCACGAGGATTGTTCGAGAGACACAAACTAGTTTTTAGTCTCATGTTAAATATAGCGATATTTTTAAATTCGCGAATTATTAGCTATTCACAATGGGATTTCTTGTTACGTGGTGCTGGACAATATAAGACTGTAATTATTCGCCAAATTAACAGGAAAAAATTTTTCTGTTTCTAAAATATTGATATTTTTTGACTCGAAATTAATTTTTTATAAAATCTAAATTGTTATTTTTCAGTCCAAAAAACCGGATTATTCAACATTGACCGAAACAATGTGGAGATCGGTGAATTTTTTAGCAAATCATTTTAAATCATTTGAAAATATTATGATCGACGTTTTCAAAAGAATTAATTTGTCCATTGAATATTTTCACGAGGTTATTTAAACATTTATTTATTTACCGTTTTCTTCTTTTACCATAAAAGAAATAGTCTTTTTTTTGTTCTGAAATTTTGAAAGAATTATTCAGTGAAATTAGATTTAGTAATTTACTGAAATTAAAGAAGAAGAAAAAGTGAAAAATTAATAATTTGTAATTCATTTTTTTTCAGGAAATAAATCTAATTCGTGAAAATACAGAGAAAGCTGAATTCGACTGGAATGGAATATTGACTGATATTGAGAAACTAATGCTATTGAAAGCGTTGAAAGAAGAAAAATTAATTTTCGCTCTAACTGCGTACGTGAAAAAAAATCTTGGACAAAAATTCGTCGAATCGCCAATGGTTTCACTGGAATTACTGCAAGTGTTACAAAAATAGCAACAACGACAAAAAATAATAATAAAAATTTAGTTTTAATTTTGAAAAAAAAATTTAATTGAAAAAATTAATGACAAATTAGTGAAAAAAAATTTTAAATCATTATTTAAAATTTCAGATATTCGGATACATCGAAAAAAATACCATTGATATTTATTTTGAGTACTGGATCAGATCCGTTTAGTGCATTTCAAAAATTCGCCACTAAAATGGGATTTGGCAAAAAATATCAATCAATATCATTGGGTCAGGGCCAGGGGCCAATAGCGGAGAATCTTCTTCGTAAAGGAATGGACAACGGAAATTGGGTATTTCTACAAAATTGTCATTTAGCCACTTCTTGGATGAATAGTATGGAAAAATTAATTATCGAAATGATACAAGAATCAAATGTTGTTGATGACAATTTTCGCCTTTTCTTGAGTTCAATGCCAAGTAAAGCATTTCCCGTCTCGGTTCTTCAAAATTCATTGAAGGTCACAAATGAACCGCCCAAGGGTCTCAAGGCGAATATTAAACGCGCCTTCTTTGATCTCAATGAAGATTTCTTCGAAAATAATCGTAAGAGGTTTCAAAATAGAATTCAATTCAAATAAAAATTAATTATTAAGTAAATAAATTATTCATATACATAAAAATATATCAAATTAATAATTTTTTTTTTGCAAGTTCTTTCTTTATTTTTTTTTTAATTTTGTTCGATTCTGATTTAGGGAAAATATTATTTCTGAAATTCAGTAAATTCTAATTTTCCCCAGTATTTTGAAAGTGTTTAAGAATTAAAAAATTAATTTTTTACAGCTTTGGAACTAAACTGGAGGAAATTGATATTTGGAATTTGCTTTTTTCATGCAATTATTCAGGAGAGAAAAAAATTCGGACCACTTGGTTGGAATATTCATTATGAATTTAATAATAATGACAGAGAATGTTGCCTCTTGAATCTAAAAATGTTTTGTAAACAAGAAACAATTCCATGGGCCGCCTTAATATACATAACTGGTTAGTTAATAATAATAATTAATAATAATATTTATAATTATTGGCCTGACTAGTCAAAGCCACAAAAAGAAGAAGAATATTTATAATTAATAATAAATAATAATAATAATAATAATAATAATAATAATAATAATAATTTGTTATTATTATTTTTTTACAAAAAAAAAATAATTTAAATTATGTAATTATAAAAATTCAAGAATAATTTATTAAAATCGTAACAGATTAAAAAATAAAAATACAATTTCTAATGTTTATAAAAAAAAATAATTTCAGGAGAAATCACTTACGGAGGTAGAATAACTGATAACTGGGATTTGCGTTGTTTAAAAACGATTCTCAATGACTTTTTCTCTCCAAAAACATTAGAAGCTAGTGAGTCTTTCAAACAGAAAAAAATTTATTTAATCATAATAATTAATTTTACTGAAATTAATAAACTTTATTAAAATTAATTTTAATAAAACTAATTACTTTCAGATTATGTTTACTCTACATCCGGAACATACTTTTGTCCAAATTTAATCACTCTCTACGAATACAGAGAATTTATAGAAAGTTTCCCTATTATTGAAGATCCAGAAATTTTTGGAATGCATGAGAATGCAAATATAACATTTCAGGTGAATTTTGAAATTTTTTTTTTTAATATTTAAAACTAATTATTTTATAAATAATATAAATATTATTTATAAAATAATTAGTATTATTAAAATAATATTCATTTTATAAATGAAAGAAAGAAAAATTCCAAAATAAAATTTTAATAATAAAAATTTAAATATTTATAATATGAATAATGTTTCAAATTTTTTCAACAAATTGAATTTTGATTCAATTAATTTCCACGTTATTTATTCTCATTTTTTTTTTTTTTTGCAGTTAAAAGAAACGAAAATTGTTTTGAATACAATAAATGAAGTTCAACCGAAGGAAGATACTGTTGAGAAAGGAAAATCTGCGTCTGATATTGCTTACGAATTAGCGGGTACAATTATGGAAAGAATCATTCTTAAAATTGATCCAGATAATTGTCACACGAGTCATTTAAAAGTTAATAATAATGAAATCTTGACGATTTTTCTTTACTTTTTTCTATATATATATGATATAATTTGAAATAATTTATGAATAGAAAGATTTTGCTGGTCGTCTACCGTCGCTTACGACAGTTTTACTTCACGAGGTTGATCGTTATAATAAACTGTTAAAAAAAATACACTCGTCGATTGAAAATTTACAACGAGCGATCAAAGGTTTTGTCGTGATGTCAGCGGAATTAGAAGCAGTTTTCAATGCTCTAATCAATAACCAAGTAAACATTATTTAGAATATTTAGAAAAACAATACAATTGTAATTTATATTTCAATGAAGAAAATTAAAAAAATTTTTCTACAAAGTTAACTAATTTTAATTTACAAAACAGATCATTAAATTACAATAATTAGATAACAAATTGAAAAAACAATTTATAAAATGAAAATTTAATTCTTTATAATAAAATAATATTATAATATTAATAAAAAAAATAAAATAATAATAATAATAATAATTAATTAGGTACCGGAAGTGTGGCACAAAGTAAATGTTTATCCTTCATTGAAAAGTTTGGGATCATGGATTCGAGATCTAGAGCTTCGAATTGATTTCATTCAGGTATCAATTTTTCATATTTTTAGTCTTTTGCAACTTTGGTTGTTGCGTTTTTAATAATTGTTTGTATTCTTTTTTTTTAATTTTAATATTTTATTTCTGTATTTTAAATAATTTTTTCTTTAAATTTTAATAATTTACTTCAGTATTTTTAATATTTTCTTTTCTTTAATTTTAGTATTTTATTTTTCTTCGATTTTAATAATTTATTTTTGTATTTCAAATATTTTTTTTTCTATGATTTCAGTAAATTTATTTCTGTATTTTAAATATTCTTTTTTCAAATTTTAATAATTTATTTCTGTATTTGAAATAATCTTTTCTTTGATTTTAATAATTTACTTCTATATTTTAAATATTCTTTTCCTTGATTTTTAAATATTATTTTTATTTTGAAACATTGTTTCTTCATTAAAAATATTCTTTTGTATTTTTAAGTTTTAACAATTGTTTGAAATTGTTTCGTTTTGAATAACACAAATATTCTTTTACAAGTTTTGGTTGAAAAATTCAAAACCAACTTCCTTCTGGCTCTCAGGATTATCCTTTCCTCAAGGATTTATAACAGGAGTGCTTCAAACATACGCGAGAAAATATAACATTCCAATTGATCATTTGAAACTGGATTTTAAAGCAACGAAAATACTCCTGCATCAGGAGGAAATAGAAGCAGCTCACAAGAGAGAAAATAAAGAAATTTCGTCCGCTTATAAAAATCTCGATGAACCGTCCGATGGCGTTTTTATTCATGGACTATTCATTGACGCTGGCCGATGGGATTTTCAATCTATGCTTCTTGTCGATGAAAATAAAGGTAAATTTGTTAAATAGGTACAAAAAAAATTAAACAATTATTACACTAATAGTAGAACATAAAAATTGCATTAAAAATTAATAAGTAAAAAATACTAAGATGCCAATAATACAAAAAGTAAATGAAGAATAATAGTAAAATAAAAAAAAAGACAAAAATAATATCGACAAAATATTATTTATTTTTATGTTTTCAATTTTAAAAAATACTGTATTATTCACTTACAGGAGAAATGAATCCCTTACTTCCTGTTTTACACATTCAACCAGTTTTATCCCTGCCGGACAATGATTCCAGATATATTTGTCCTCTTTATAAGACGAGCATTCGTGCTGGAGTTTTATCGACAACTGGTCACAGTACAAATTTCGTTCTCGCAATTCTTTTGCCCTCACTTCAAAAACAATCATATTGGATACTCAAAGGAACTGCTCTTTTGATTCAAATAACGGACTAATGAAAAAGAAAAAAAAAAGAAAAAAGAAATAGAGTCACTCAATTGTATAAATTGTATAAATAAAATAATTTATCTATATATTAATTCTCAACAAAAATTCACACACTTGGTACAAAATTACTAATTAAATATTAATTTTAGCGCAATATTAGTTAAATATTTAAATTCAGCTTAATATTAATGAAATATTATTAAATATTATCAACTAGATTGTTCTCCAATCTTCTTATAATTAGTAAATAAATTATTAAGTTAATGGCAAGTGTTAAAGTGTAGCGTGAATGAATACTGAAAAGCATTAATGATAGAGTGACGATAATAAATATTTAAATGAAAATAGAAAACTAAGAATAATGTAAGTTTCTCTTCTTTCTCTCAAATGATTCTAAATGATAATGATAATCTTGCTGATCAATGTTCCACATCATTGTCATAAATACTGTAAGAAGAAGTGCCAATAATAGTCTGTCAAGGCTGGAAAGCAAAAAATAAAAGAATTATTTAAAAAGGAAAATGTTATATAATTTAAAACTAAATTTTTTTGTTGTTTTTTTGTTTTTTGTTTTTTTCATACCTCATGAGTGGATGAATCCAAAGAATTAATGAAAAACCAGTGAAACTTGGATGCCTCATATGGGCAAAATAACGTTTCAATTCACGGGATTTTGTACTTATTGGCGATGGATAATTTTTAATTTTATAAATAACTTGTTTTATTCCAACTAATTCGCCGATATCCATCATGAGACATCCACTGTAGACGATAATCCAGCCGATGATTTGAAATGCTGTCATTATTAATGATATTTTCGAATTTTGTATTGTATTTATATTCCAAATTATTAACGATGACACTGGTGTCCAGAATTTAATCATTAAATGAAGTGTTCCGGCGCTGCATGCATTATAAATACTTCGTTCGAGATCTTCTATTTTTAATGAACAAAAGATTCTCTTTACAAAATCACTAGCCATTATTGAATGTTGTAGAACAAATGCACCTATCAATAATGTGTCGAACATTAAAGATCGTATTGTCATAAGAATCGAATCCTCTTCCTCATCTTCTGCAAAAGATAAAAAATTTTTTTAATTAAGATTTTATATATTTTTTCAAATTTGACATATTTTTAGAATTATGTATCATTTTTTTCAATCTGTTGTAAATTCGATCAAACATAATTTCATATTGCTATTTTCCATATTTTCAAACTAATTATGAAAAAAAATAAATAAATAAAATTGCAAAATAAAAAGAAAAAAATTTTTTGTTTATATTAAAATAAGTTCGGCATTTATTTTAAACTAATAATAAATGTAAAAATAAAGTATTTTAACAGTATAGAATTATTCTTTGAACTTTAAAGACAATTCAACTTTTTAGAATTATTTATACACTTTTGAAAAATAAAACAATTAACACTATGGAAAATAATCAGAATTAAAAACAATTAGAATAGAAAAGTATTAACGCAATTACGTTAATACTTTTCTATTAAATTTTTGGACTACTCAAAAAAGCAGACAGTTAATTTAACGAAAATCATTGTTTATAAATAATTAAATATTATTTCCTTTTTTTTATTTAAAATTTGTTGTATTTTAAATTTTGAGATGGAAAAAAATGTTACTATAGAGACACTTTGTTTATGTTTAGAATATTATCATATTGTAATAATAAAATAATAATTTGTTTACAAATACAAATAAACATACCTGTTTCAGTCAGTTCAACAAGTTTTTGATTATCACAATGACTTGATAGGAAAATCATAAGGTTACACATAACATAAAAAGTATATAGAAAACTGCTTGAACAAACAGATAAACGAAAGGCGTTAGAAATCATTTTTGTAATTCTTAAATTTTAAATAATGGTCTTTTGTTTTATTATTTCTTTAATAATAAATAAAAGTAAACAAGATCATTACATCATATGTATTTATTACATGACAGTAACAGTCATTTATAAATATAGGTTAGAGTGTAAAAAATAAACAAATAATCGATTAGTCTCTTCGATTTGATAATCGAGTCGACGACTTTTCGACCTTCGACCTGCGCTGGGAACAATTCTTGGTCGATAATTATCGATATCATTGAAAGAATGTAAAAATTGTTAACGAAATTGTGAAATAAATACTAAAACTGTTCAAGTTATTTTTTTTAGCTAATATAATATGTTTCTGAAATAAGTGTATAGGAATATTTGAGGATAATTTGAACGGATAGGTTACGTTTAATTTGATTATTAACTTTTATTTCGATTTATATATATATATATTTATTTTCGAGCACCTAAGTGAATATAAAATTGTCATATACCTATATAATAATTGCTATATCACTGTTATGTTACTTTTGCTATAGAATATAATAAACTAAATTCTAATTACATAAGTAAATGGTAAATGTAGGCTTGTGTGTATACAATAATATATGGCACGTCAGTCTGTTAAAAATTTTAGTTAAACCAATTAATCATAATTATTTATCATTAAATACTACTTGTTTAACTTGTCGATATTGATTTGTTAACTATTTTGTCGCGTTTTGGCATTGTCGATGGTTTCTGGTTCTTTTTAGCACTACCGTATCATTTCCATATATTTCTGTTTGTGTTTACTCAACATTTCCGTCACAGTTACCAATTGTTTGATTGTGGGCTGCAATAATTCAATAATTCGTTCGTTAAAAATCTCCATAATTTAAAATATTTTTATATTTCTATGACAAAAATTTTACTTTTAATTTCACTTTCAACAATGTGATTTTTATCATTATAAAAATTAAAGCATCATAAAATTAACTATATAATAATATAAATATGAATATTATTATTATTAATTGTA